>OMNO01022021.1:4307-15028 GCA_900303215.1 Trachyrincus scabrus | reverse complement strand
GGGGGGGGGGGGGGGGGAACACGGGGGGGGGGGGGGGGGAGAGAGGGAGAGGGAGAGGGTGAGGGTGAGATGAAGGGAGAGGTCAGAGGTAGGAAGGAGGGGGAGAGGAATAACGAGAATGAACAGGTGAGGGTGGACAGATGGGGAGATCAGTGACAAGGCAGGGAAGCAGAGGTGCTGCAACTTAAATGGTTTCCATCATTTCTCTCTCTCTCTCTCTCTCGTCCATTTAAAGGGGAACTTCCCTCTATCTGTCCACATTAGGGATGTACCACCCACATCGGAACGAGAAGGGCAACGTTCCCCTTTAAATGGACGAGAGAGAGGGATGATGGAACGGATATACAGGAGCAGAACCTTCATCTCCACACCAAACTCCTCTCTCCCTCCACCTCGCTGGCTGGCGCTCTACCTCCCTCACCCACCTCTCTCTCTCTACCTCCCTCACCCACCTCTCTCTCTCTACCTCCATCCCTCTCCTATTCAATTCAAAAGAGCTTTATTGGCATGGAAAATAAACATTTCCATTGCCAAAGTAGGTTAACAATTAAACAAAGGAATACTATTAATACGACCACTTCTCTCTCCAGCTCCCCGGCTCCCTCTCCCCAGTATCTACAGTAGAGAAGACCACGTTTAGGAAGTACACAAAACACCCGGTTACACATCAGAAATGTAACGGTAGATACGAAATATATTTCTTAAGTGATATTACAGGGTTTTAATGGCTGAGCTCCACTACAAACCAGATAATGATTACAGGATGTTCTCGTAGTTTACCCGGCCAAGCCAGGATTAACGTAAAAATCATGTTCAAGGACTATGTTTAACACAACGGAGTTAACAAAGAATATTGGATTATGGAATATTTGTCCACATTTCGTAGTCCAAATAGTTTACGCACGCCGACTGTCACGAACGGAGTGACAGAAGTTGTAAAAACTGAGCAATGGAGACTGGTTAGACAGAAATAAAGACAGATGGATAGAGCAGGCAATAAGTGAAAGTAGGGATTTAGCTAGGGATTAGGCTGACTACTTCAGAGACAGAGTGAAAACTAAGAATAGCAGGAAAGAGGAACAGAACTCTGAAGTTTACACAAGGAGCATTCTTCAGATAACTCAAATGCCTCATAGTTTCAGAGAAGCCGGCCCATACTTTGTAAAGTCAACTGTCCAGCAAGTGTCATGGTCTGGCGCCGGTCATCAATTTGGGCGAGATGGTTGATTTAATATCTTATCTGAACTTAATTACTTAGGAACGTTTGATGAGACATTAAATGTAAAACATTTGAATACGAATAATGTAAAACGTGTCTTGCAATGAAACTGCAACCTGATCAAGGTTTTAATGGGCTTCATTTATGTAATTAATGTAAAACGATTCTACTGATTTTACAGGGGGTGAAGGAAGAGACTTAAAGAATTCCTCACCCATCACAACACGCTTACGGGATGGTGAATGTTTAACAGAACACAGCCACTTACACTTGTCTATACAAAGTTATTGTAGCGATTGCAGGTGAACTTAACTCGTTTAACCTTCATCAAGCGACCAACACTGTTGTGCAAATTAAACAGACCACAAAGCATCTGCCTTCAACTTAATTTTCAGTTTGTACTTCGCAGTCAACTGAAAATCACCCAGTAGGTACAGACCACATCATGGGCCAACAACGGTGATTAATTAATTATAATTAATTAATCATGAACGTTATTCACTCTTCCTAAAGAAAATTGACATTCCTATTATTGAAAAAAAAGACAGTCCTCCCTCCCTAGTGACCACCATACTTTAATGTATTCCAGACTTTTTATTTCACACAATCACAAAATTCAGTCCAGTTACACCAAACACGACTACAGAAACACACAGACACAAAGCAGACAGACCAGTCAATGTGTTTTTAGTAAATAAGTTTATTTCAAAACCAGGGCTCGTCGGGACTAGTCTATCCACTGGTCTGCTTGGCAGCGATCCTCTTGTCCCTCTCCTCTGCGATGGTCAGGCGGATACCCTTTCCTCTGGGCAGGGACACCCACGGCTTGTTGCCCTGGTAACGGGAAGAGGGAGGATGGGGAGGGGTGAAGATTAACAGGTGTGGCACAACAGGTGTTTGACGCAAACTACGGGCCGATGACCTACCCATTTTACATCAATCAGTAATAAACTAAAAGCATGGAAGTCTTTGAAACATTTGAACACATAGCAATTGAAAAACATTGGCAATACATCTTTAGTTTTTAACGGTGCATCTGGTATAGTAGTTCCCAATAAGGGTCTTTATCATAACTACTAAGGCTTAAGAATATCGACTCGCAATATGCAGCCAACTAATACAGGAGAAGCCTTTTTATTGAATTTAAGAAGCCCAGAAGACAGAATGATGGAGGGCACTGTACTCCTCAACCCGCTGAAATGTCAGCTCATCTTTCTCTCTTTTCTTTCTAAAATGTATTTGAACTTTAAAAGCAGAGTCGTACACGGAGCTCAGAACTTCTTAGAGGAATTGGTGAATAGTTTCATCGCAGATCAAAACCAACTGGTCATCATTGCTCCAAATAAAATAAATAAATCTGAAAGGGTGTGAGGTTGAGTCTTGATCACAAGCATGTAAAAATCTAACCATTTGTGATGTCACAAGTGACAGTGTCCACCCAGATGTATGGATAGATCAACTCTCAGCCTACCAGTTCGTACAGCCCACTGGACGCTCCCACTTGTGATGTCACAAATGTAGCCATTTTGCAATGTCTTGTAATGACCAACCAAAATGTAACATTAAATAGGAGCCGCTTCAAGCTAAACGCGGCGTGATTGAACCGTTTCTGGAGGTTCGTTTACGAACAGTTGAAATCTTCCAAAAACGTTCAAACGGCCGTTCTTCTCACCTTGCCAATAACGAAGATATTGGAGAGCCTGGTGGCGAAGGTGTTGCCGGTGGTGTCCTTGACGTGCACGACGTCGAAGGACCCGGGGTGGCGCTCCCGGTTGGTGATGACGCCAATACGACCCAAATTAGCGCCGCCAGTCACCATGCACATGTTGCCTGGAAGAGGAGGAGGAGGAAGACGAAGAAGAGTCAGAACCACTGGCACCATGAGAGCCTCGAGTCACACGCTTAGAACATTCTGTCAGTTTCTAAAGACATTATTTACTTCCATTTGTGAACATCTAGAGATAATTTATCACGCGCGCCGCAGTTCTCTGGGTAGCTTCAGTGTTGGTTAATTACATGCAGCTGAGTCACCGCAAGTCGCTTTGGATGAAAGCATCTGCTATGTGACCAAATTGTTAAAACAGTGGTGACATTTTGTCCCGTGTTTAACGAGAACTTTTAGTCTGTAAGCTTAGAGAACATTTAGTCTAAGCTTATAGAACATTTAGTCTGGAAGCTTAGAGAACACTTAGTCTGTAAGCTTAGAGAACCTTTAGTTGCGTCTGTAAATATACAGACACGGCAACTTGCTTCACGTTGCTCTCATCAGTAAACTGCTCAAATCCGCCCCTAAGAGACTTCTCCTTCAGTGTCTGCAGTCTCGCCCTACCTGCTCCTTCACAACATGCATCTGAACACACCAGCACTCGCTTTGGATGAAGCATCTGCTTAACGACAGTAGAAGCCTCACAAAACGCGCAAGACACTCAACCCCAGCCCATGTGAGAAGCTCAACGTGCAGGCGACAGTCCCGGGAGAAACTCTGCGTGCGTGCGTACCGGTGTCGAACTTGATGAACTCCGTGATCTTGCCGGTCTCCAGGTCGATGCGGATCGTGTCGTTCACCTTGATGAGAGGGTCGGGGTAGCGGATGGTGCGAGCATCATGGGTGACCAGGTGGGGGATTCCCTTGGTTCCGATGATGATCTTCTTCACCTTGCAAAGCTTGTACTGCAGAGGAGGAGGAGGAAGAATACATAAATACATAAATAATAATGTCTGCACTGTTACACTTATTATTTCACCTTCGTTGTACGTTTCTATTTTTAATGACCCAATTAATCTTCAATGCAAATCCTCTAGCCGGGTCTTCGGGTTCCATGTTGACTCGCACGGAAAATCCGCATTCTAGAACTCACGTTTATTCCACAAAGGGAGGGTTCTAGAGCGCATCCCGGGGTCCAGAACTCCGGTGCATTCTGGAACCCTCCACCGGGGAACAAAATGTGATTCTGAAGACTAAAGAACGGGTCAAGGCCACCACAGTACCTTACCACCGGAAACAGGACGTGAGACCTTTAAATGAGATTTAACATTTACCTTGGCCTCCTCGACGGTGATGCGGTGGACGGTGAAGCGTCCCTTGACGTCGTAGATCAGACGGAAGTGTTCCCCTGTCTTCTCGATGCTAATCACATCTGGATGAGAGAAACGGACACACGCACACGTCAGCATCCAGACCCCGGTCAACACATTCAGTCAACACAACCCACAGGTATGACAGACCACGACAGGCCTGTACATGAAGACACTGGCGGTTAAAATCTAAACTGATGGTGTAAAACTGATGTTTAATATTCTTCTAAAACATACAATGCATTTTTGTGCACGCTGCAAAACCCTGCTTTGAGTTAATTGACATGGTTTGCATGGACTCGTCCTTTTCAAAAGCATATGCACAAATAAACATTGTACATCTCAAATATAGACGTACGGTGAGCATCAAGGGGCTATATGATGGGGAAAGACTACACTGAGCGAGGGGTTGAAATCAAGCCAAGTCCCAGAATAATCCCACTAAATATCAATTGCAGACACAAACCATTCCCCGGGGTAATGCAAGAAACCCGGACATTATAAAACACTAGGTTATTTCACAGCAGGGTGGTTTTAGCAACTGAGCACGTTGTATTTTTCTCCTCGGTGTGGTAGTAGCAGCAACAGTCGAATAATGTCACAAACAGAATGTGTAATCCACTAAACTGGGGCAGTCAGCCCATCTGTTGTGTCAACAGCCAGATAACTAGCATTACACTGTGTTTTACTCCACTTTAAAACAACAACATTTGTGTATAATCCCACAGTGGACTGAAATCGACCCAAACCTCCAACTGACGAGAGATCATCAAAACAAACCTGGCTGGGAGACACGGATCAGATTAGTGGTTACCATTTAACCCCGTTTCATGTCACTCAAGCCAGACGAGGATTATCATTCATTAAAGCATCCCATTAGCTGAAGACACTAGTCCGCTAGTCTTCCTGGGGTGCACATGCAATGCATAACACCTACCATCAACATTGATGAGATCAATAGGTGAATGCTCATAAAGGCAGATATAAATGCATGTTAACCCAAAGGAAGAGATTAAATGCAAGACAGACTAGTAATCTTAAGTAGAAACGGGTGTCCATTATCATTGGTAGTCACACCAATGATAAGTTGATAAGTTATTAAATAGACAAAACTCTCTCCTAAAATTCTCCTAACACAGATTACATCCAACCCCTGGGTTACCACGCAACCATGGCTGGCAAATTGTAGAGCATGCTGGGAAGTGTAGTTCTACCCAAGAGCTCAGAACTTCTTAGAGGACATTGTTATGGTTTCAGTTCAGTGCTGATCAAACAATGCAATAGTCATCATTGCTCTTGTCCTGTCGTGTTCGACTCCATGAAAGATTTGGTAGAACCGTAGCCTCACATGCACAACGTAATATACCATGTTACACGGTCACACCGTAGTGCCAGTCTAATCAGCAAGGTTGCATTTAAAAACTATGTGCTACCAGACTACAGGTTCTGAAGAGATCGTCCACATACCCATGAGCCAAATGGACGACACTAGGGGTGTGACAAGTAGAGGCTATACATCTCACACAAGCCGTCAACCATAGCAAAACAAGTCTTGTTCTAATGTCTAACCATGTAAACAGTCTACACATCCATGTGAAGTTTGCGAGACACAATAATAGACATTTGGTTTGGCGGTTTAAATGTCAACACAAGAAACAGACCCTCTATAATACATGTTCTACCCAACAGACTGCCATATGAATGTTGGCAACCTCAAAGAAGATAATTAAAGACCCCCCCCCCCCCCCGTGGGTCGGGACTCTTCCATAAATCCTGGATGTTGCAATCACAGAACCAACTTTGTTGAGAAACTCCAGAGAGAAGACAGCCACTCTATAAGCAGAGATTCACAACTCCACATCCATATATCTACGCACCATCACTAACTCCCCTCCAATGAAAAACCCATGGGGCTATATACATAGGGAGACTCACCCACGGCCTGACGTTCAGAATTACATAGCCGTACATGAACGCGCCACCATTAACTCGCCTCCGGCGAGAAAGCCACGTGTGCCGGGGACTCACCCATGAATCCGGTGGGGTAGGTGATGTCGGTGCGGACCTTGCCGTCGATCTTGATGAACCTCTGCATGCAGATCTTCTTGACCTCGTCTCCGGTCAGGGCGTACTTCAGCCGGTTCCTCAGGAAGATGATGAGGGGCAGGCACTCCCTCAGCTTGTGGGGACCGGTGGAAGGCCGAGGAGCCTGGGGAGGGGAGGGAAGAGAGGGTAGATGCTCAACAGAGTGTACCATGGAGGAAACACATCATCCTGATAAGAGACCTGGTGAAACTAGTGGAACATTCACTAAACTCTTACGTGAAAAAGTTCTGCTACTTTATTCATCCCCCAGGGAAATGTTTACACCATGTTTGAATAGCTGACCTACCCATACAAATACTCCATGTTTTGGTCTAGAAAGTTAAGTATAAGCATTTCTCCATTAAGAAAGGAAGTTGACGTCATCCTAGAAAAAAAAGACACTTTGCCATAAAACACACGTCAACCCAAAACATTTAGATGCAGAAACTAATTTAGCATGTCTCATGTTTATTACACAGACTACCACTGTTTATTATGATACTACACAATTACCAGGTGCACATGAACACTTAAATAGTCACTGAATCAATCATGCAAACTGCATGCCATCTTACACACATGGGACTTTTTAATGTACTAGAAAACCATGCAGGAGGTCTGCATTCTCTCTCTCACACACACACAGTAAATAAACACTTACGAACACTCCGGTGAGTTTGTCGAGCATCCAGTGCTTTGGCGCCGCGACGCGCTTCAGGTGCTTCTTCGGTCCTCGTGCCTAGGTGAGGGGACCAGGTCAGTATATATGTACGCATGAACAGTGGCCTTGTGCGGCTAAAGTGCGAATAATGTGGCATAACGTGCACACGTATGACGTTTATTTCACACGTACGACAAGCGGAGGAGTATTGAGGGTTAGCCACCAATGCTAACGTCCAGACATTCATACGAGTGGTAGCCAAGCCTGTTTTGGCCTAGCTAGTTTGTTGTTTTATTTTATTACGTTAATATTGGTTTGCTTCTTAATACACTATACACGTACACCCTATTAGGGAAAAACAATACCTCGGACGAATTGTTAACAGCACGAAACGACGGCAGTACATATTACAACAAATGCTGAATGCTAACGACTAGCAATGCTACGAGTGTAGCCACAGTGAGGGTAACAAATTCCGGTTATCATTTTAACAACGAATAAAGTTGGGTTCACGGGCAATTTAGCGACCGACCATCTCATACACGGTGCATTTATAGACTATAATGTTAAAATGCGGGATACTTGGACAACGGAAAGTGATGTTTGAAGATTGTTTCGGAGGGGAATCGTGAGAGAGGACGGCTCACCATGTTGGAGTCTGCGGGGAAAAGGACCGCCTCACTTCCGGCCCCGGATGATAAGCGCGCGTACGGCAGAGCGCGAGGGACCGAAATACACTGTCAATAGTCGCCTAAGTTGGGGGGTCCTTATATCATGAATTGGCCATAATTATCGATTTCTTAAAATTATATCTAATCATATTTGTTTAATTTATTGTATGTATATTTTTCGTATAATGTAGTACATTTTATAAATCAAAACGTATACTAGGTTTAGACTTGTTTGACACTTATTCCTGGCCATAGCTGACAATATTCAACTGTTAGTCATCAAAATCCATCCACAGAAACATTTTTAAAGTAAGCTATTATTGCTACAGATATTAGATTTTTTTTTGTTTGTTGCATACTTAAAAAAGCTCTAAAAATATATATATATAAAAGCTCCTCAAGTGTAAAATAGGCTGTGACTTAATATTTCCTCTGGAGGGCAGCAGTCATCATTCTTAAACCCCAAACAACACAGAAAATAACAGAAGAAGAAGAAGAAGAAGAAGACGAAGAAGACTGTAAACTTTCCTCCTTCTCCCCAGTAAAGCAACATGATGATGATGACGATGACAGTGAACGAAAAGACCCCCCAGAGTGCGTCCGACCGGTGCCGTGCCTGCCGCGAGCCCTTCAACTCCGACAAGAAGAACAAGCACAACCTGCTGCAAGGCAGGCCGGGCGGCGCCTCTTCTCGCGAGAAGCCGGACTACGCCCGGGCTTTGGAGGCGATAACGGGAGTACAGGTGACGCCGAGCGACGGCTTTCAAAGGGCGGTGTGTACAAGGTGCCGCTCCATGCTGAGCAAGTACCACAAAAACGTGTGTGAGACGGGCCGGATCGCGGCCTTTATCCGGGGGAGGGCAGCAGGCCTGTCGGAGACCGGGACATCTCCATTTATCACTTCTCCACTGGTGCGTCTCTACTGGCTCTTTAAAATAAAATAAAAACCTGTTTGTGTTTGTGAATTGTAATGGCTCCCTGGGTGGGGAGCTGTTGTTTTCTGTGTTGATTGATTGATTGATTATGGATGGTAAGCAGTCAGGGGGGAACTCTCCACCGTCGTTACCCACATCCAGAGATGGTCCCTTTACTGCTGCAGGATCGGTGATCCTCAGGTGTTGCAGGAAAAATAACACGCATGTGTCCTTGTTTTGATCTGAAGTCATGGTTGGAGTTGAATTATAACTAAACTTACAAAACAGCCGCATCCTAAGTTTCCACGGTCCGGTCCAGGCTGGTCCTGAGGGACTCTGGTTGACCACCTGCCGACCTCCACGCGTCTCCTACGGGCAGGGTCTGTCTGAAACCTGGGTCTGTCCCGTCAAGGTTGGCCTGGAAACAAACAACAAATCTTTCGGCTTTTGAACGGGTCAGTGCACGTCTTGGAGATGTGAGAGCCATGTGAAGAGGAGGTGGAGGAGGAGGAGATGCCTCCTGCCTGTACACCTGCCCCTGACCACGACTATGCCAAACCACCCATCTGGTGAGTACTACTAAAGTAGTGACCGTCTGAAACGTAGTGCTTGGACCGCAACAAGAAGAGGTCAACATCTGATTTGTTTTTATTTTATTTCAAGGCTGTGACTCTTAGGATTTCCTCTGGAGGGCAGCAGTCACCATTCAACACCAAATATACAGAAAGTAACAAGAAGAAGAAGAAGAAAACTTTCTCTCTGATTCTCTAAATGCTAAGGAAAGGTGCTTCAATGCTTCCTTCCCTATCTCCTTTAGCGTATATAGGGTACACTGGACCCAACACTTAAAGCGTATTGGACCGCAGCCCCCTGGGCTGCATGCCATACAAAGATGGCGGACCTCCGCGAGAGTCACGGTTGACGGTGAATCACGTGACCTCAGCAGCGGAAGTTGGTCTTCGTATGAACAACATCTGCACTGCGCATGTGCGTAGTCCGCTTGAGGCAAGCGAGCAGACTTCTGCAGCGGTGAGACACGGAGTCCATTAAGCATCTTTGGGGTAAAGTTAATTGGCTTTTGCAAGGTTTTAATTGAATGTTGTCTATCAAACTTATATGCCGATATGGAGAAAATACATTTAAAAACGAACATGTGGCTCCAAGCCATTTCACGTTTGCAACTTTTGTCTCGTTGCAGGTCATCTAAGCACGAAAAAGTAAAAAATAAATCAAAACTAAACTGTTTTCCAGATGCACCCATCCATAATTAAGACGGGAAGCCATTTAAAGAGCACAGCCTACCGCAGTTCACAGCTGGGCTGTCCACTGTGTCCCAAGTTCAACACCAGCAGTGAGAAGACCATATGGAGACACCTGGATACACACGTCAAAAATGCGGTGCATTTCCAAGGTGAGTTGACGAGAAGCATCTGCTAAAAAAAAAGATATATATACTTTCACATCATACTTTGAATGTTGACTGACATTTGTGTGTCTTCATATAAAAGTTTTGAATTTGTAAAGGTGTGACATATTGAGTAGCACTACTCTTTCCCATTGCATTTACCGTAGATTTAAAGTCTGTTATTTGGAGTCACATTGGCAAGACAGCAAAAGTCAGTTTCAAGTTTCAACCATTACTTTTTTTTTGTAATTTGTAATGTAATTTCACTTGGTAAAACAGTAACCACTGTTGTATTTGAGAAAATTCCTAATTGTATATTGGATCTAAAAAGTAAATCGTTGTGGTTTTTTTTAACCTGTGAAGTCACGTTTTTAAAGTTGGATTACCGTTCCCTTGCAGACACAATCATCTGCAGATGCAACATGTCATGCCGAGAGACGGGTCATTACCACTGCCCGTATTGTGCAAAAACTATCATGCGCAAAGAGGATATGACATTACACGTGACTGGCTGCCAAACAAACACCTTGACGAAGCCTCACTCAGAGCCTCAACCGCTCCTCTCTGCCCTACAGGACGCATCAGTAGTGACTGTGGACCATTCTTACACGCTTTCTCCCTCGACTTCTCTCCAGTCCCCTGCGGTCACACCGCGGTCTTGTCAGCCACCCTCAGATTCCAAATCACACGC
>OMNO01022009.1:0-13600 GCA_900303215.1 Trachyrincus scabrus | reverse complement strand
GAGTGCGGGCGGCGTTGGCCTTGCTCAGCTCCTCCTCCAGGCTGACCGTGTTGTGCATGTACGTCATGTTCTTCTCCTCCAGCTGCTTCACCTGCCGCCGCAGGTCACTCAGGTCCTCCAGCTTGCGGCGGTACGTCTCCACCGACGCCTCCAGCTTCACCGCGCGGTCTGAGCAGCTCCTGCACACAGACAGACAGATGAAGATGAACACGCACAGGGAGTGACCACAAGAGTGTGCACTTCACTGCCACCGATGTGCGTCCGGCTCTTCTCGTGTTTGTTTTATTAATATTATTGACACATTTCATTTCCAAACTGTATCCTCCTTTTCGATTCTTCTCCCCTCTCCAATATCAAAGTGCATTGCATTTTAATGTACAAATGTGCTATATTTGTTTGTTTGATTGATTGATCTTGTGGCTGGTGTCCTAATCTGGGATCCAGCAGGGCTACTATGTTATATCAAAACTTCTGGGGGGAGACGGCACAGAGCCTGGCCGGAAACCAGAAACCAGAAAAAATGGGGCGGAGCTACGCCTTGTTTCCTGTTCGGCGATATTCTACCGAAGAGAGAGAGAGTGGATGAAGCTTTCAGAAGGGGATTTTAATACGTGTATTTTCTACAGTGGCCAGTCTACACAATTGATTTGAAATCGTTCGCATTCTGTTTCTCTCTGCAGGGCGGTTCGGCCTCGATCCCTTGAAAGCCTGTTCCAAACATGACAAATGCTAGGACCAATCAGCGCTCGGGGGAGGGAGTTTCAGTTCATGACGAACAAGGAGCGCCGAATTAAAAAAACAACGACGGCACCCGAGGAAAGTGTAGCTGTCAAACTGTTTTTATCCAAAATAGACCGAATAACGATGTTAAAAGATTAACAGAATCCACACAGAAGGCTTTTCTCAGATTAGAATATGTTCTTGCTTTACTTCCAACCGGATTCAACAAGAGTGAAGAGAGCACGAGCGTCACTCTGATTGGCTGGAGTTTTTTTAAAATATGGGCAGTGCCCATATTTGGAAATCAATTGCTGCCCAGCCGAGGCCAGATTGTGAAACACAAACGTGACTACCAGGGCAGGGTCTGGCGAGGCTAGAGGACACGGACCTGAGGATGTCCAGCTCATCTTTGAGGGCTCGAGACTCCTCCGCCAGGCCGGTGAGCCCGTCGTTACGATGCTGCACCTCGATCAGCTGCTTCTCTAGCTCCTCACAGTGGATCCGGTAGTCATCCTTTGCAGCCTCCAATCTGAACCACACACACATGGGCACACACGCACGCACACGGGCACACACACGTGCACGCATACACACAGGCATACACACAAACATGCATGCATACACACAGGCATACACACACACTTAATCATCCATTTACAGCAGCATGGGTACTATAAGCACATACACACACACACACACACACCTGAAGGTTTCCTCCTGCAAGGACTCAAATTGAAGCTGCAGCTGGCTGTGTTTCCTGCCCGACGGCGTGCTCGGGTTGTCAAACGTGTCCAGCTGATTGGCTCGGTCGGTCAGCACGTCATTCTCAGCCAATAAGCTGTTCCGCTCCTCTTGAAGGATTGTCACCTGAGCAGGGGAGGGGGTACAGGAATGTATGAGGTAAACTAACTGTATGCCTTCAAATTAAAGTCCAAGAGAACAAGATAAGTGTCAGCATTAGAAGACAAGACCGTAAGACACGTTGGATCTTGGATTACTTTCAGCAAACATATGGTTGGTTAGTCCCACTGTTGCACCCAGCATTTCAATATTTCATCACTGTTTCGAAACAAGCATGTTTGTGCTTTTGTTAAAAAATATCTAATAAAAAAATATATAAAATATATATTTTTTAAAAATCAATGAAGAATGCAATAAAATCAATATTACTATAATGTTTTGTCCACTTACTCCTTTTCTATGGCCCATGAGATTTGATGCCATTGATTCTAATTGATATGCAACATGCTAATGACATGTGTTCAGTATATTAAACATGCAAGGTCACAATATACAGTTTCCTGGAATCATTCGTTAACGCACTCGTAGATGCCTGTTTGAATTACTGGTGCTGTACAAACAAAAACAAACATGGAAAGGCATAGCATATGAATAGGTACACAGCAGAGCCCCACTGCAGGGCTCGGTTAGCAGGGTTAGAATAAGCGAGAGGGGGCCGAGGAGAAGGGGGGCCTGGTTAGAGCCCGGCGGCCGGCCCTGGTGGACTTACCTGACCTGGACCACAAGAGAACCACAAGAGAATATCTCAATCTGTCCAGAGTCCAGTCGAATAACAAAAAAAATAACAAAAAAAGGAATGAGAACGGTAGTTTTGAGGATGGATTGATAAAGTATAGACAACATAGAGTAGACAGTCCAGCAGCAGAGTGCACATGGACCCAGACACCAAGAGGGGAGAGACTACAGCAACTGGCTCTGGGTTCAGTCTGGTCTCTAAACCCACAGTGTTTCTGCCACAGCAGAGCCAGACAATAGACTCCAGCGTTGTTACATGGCCCAGCGTTCCACTGCGCCAGGGGCATGCATACAGTATGTGTGTGTGTGTGTGTGTGTGTGTGTGTGTGTGTAGGTGTGTTGGATCTCCCTAATTCAACTCTTTTCTTAGGTTGACAAGCTTAACAAATATTTGTCTTGAGACGAACAGCAGACACAGAGACACACACACACACACGCACACGCGCACGCGCACGCGCACACGCACACACACACACACACACACACACGCGCACGCGCACACACGCGCATCTACCTGCACATCCAGCTCCTGACAGCGCTGTGCCAACTCCTCCTTCTCAGCGGAGAGAGATTCAAAGTCCTCCCGGATCTTTTTCAGCTGGACAAGGAAGAAACGAGCACCATCAACAACTAATTTATGTACTATGACAATAAAGAATCTACCATTTTCAACACTTTCTTTGTCTTCTAATTGGATAACGTTTTGCACACATCACTGAAACCACTAAAACTATTCCTTTATAGTCATTATAAATCACCTAGATATAAATATAAATATATTCAAACATTTTAAATCTTCATTTTATATATTTAACCAGATACTGTCTGCATTAACAGGGTGCATTCACCACAACTCTTATTTGCTTATATCATTTCATTCCGGTTGTTTTAAATGTCTAGTTTTTTGTGAGTATCTCCCGGGGTACAATTTGTAAGACTTCTTTCTACTCCGGATACGTGGGAAGCTATCCTAACCCTCCACTGACCTGTTGTTCCTGGTCCCCTGGTGGCTCTGATCCAAAATGGCCGACAGTCTCTCTGCTCATGAGCTGAGGAAGACAATCGGGCATTGGTTTCCCATCATTAGGTCAACATTCAACTGAATGCAACGCTTGTTCCTACCACTGCACGAGTGGTGAGTTGTATCTTAAGGTTACATATGGAGAGTGGTGGGAGGGGGGTTTGGTCTGACCTCTTGAATGGCGGTCATGACAACATGTTGCACTGACTCCTCCAAGGTCATGATGATCTGAATGTATTCTGGTGATGCAACAAGAGAGCCCACACACACACACACACACACACAGACACACACAAGTTTTCAATGCGTCTTTGTTCCACTTCTCAGATGAGTGTGTGACTCTGGGCCTCCACTGATTCCCTAGATGGCTGAGCCTTTGTGAGCGGCTTGGCAGGACAACGATGCCACATTGTTGACGTCAAATAGTCAAGTGAACTAGACTAGATTGTAATCTTCCTTTCATACCTTCGCCTTCAATCCACAGTGAATGCCGTGGGAGAGACGAACGGCTTCCGTGCGCTTAAATATGAATGCGAGTTGAAGTCTATCGAAACACCCGTGTATTTGTTTTCATGGCAGTACAATAAGCGGATGTAGCGTAACGTCATCGTAGCAGGTGGGTACCTTGCTTGCGTTCACATTTGACCGCACAGCCCAGTATGAGCTGCAGCAGCCGGCCCACATTCAGTGGGTCGGTGTGCTCCGCCACAAGCGCCACGTCCGGCAGCGGGAAGTCAGACATCTGCTCCCCAAGCACCTGAAGAAAAAGAAACTGAATCCTGATCCAAGTATTGATTGACATTAAATACAAAAATCCGAGATCAGGTTGACTTTGCGGTCAAATAAAGCTTTGTGTGTAAATGGTCGTCTTTGTAACTGAAAATCCTTAATTACCATTTTCCAACTCATTCTTTTTTTTCTTTACCCTTCTCTGATATCCATACGTGGGCTAGCATTGGAGCCATATCCACAGTGTCTGTCCCACGCTATAAATACTAGCACATACAGAGGAGACTAACCGCTTCATACCTCATTATAATAATCCACCATCATCTGAAGGATCTTCTTCAGGTTGTTCATCTAAGGAGATCCCAGGAGTTAACTTCATGATATATCAAATTTGTCATTATTGATAAAAGGCATCACACATGTATGTAAAATAACGTTCCATTGCTGTATGTTCAAACACAAAGTGTATTACCGTATATATGTTTAAGTTATTAGAACAGCAAAATCAAGTGAAAATGGAAATATAGGACTATAGGGAGAGTGAGACCTGCAGGTAGCAGCATGTCATCACAGTAAACAGATTGAGGAAAGGACACACACACCCCCACACCCACATTCTGCTAGTTTGGCAAAGAGGAGTGTACTGTTTGGCAGAGGTCATGCACATGAGGCACAAGAGGCAGGTGAGAGGGGACAGGTGAGAGTGGACAGATGAGAGAGGACAGGTTGGATGGCAGGTGAGAGAGGACAGGTGAGAGGGGGACAGGTGAGAGTGGACAAGTGAGAGAGGACAGATGAGAGAGGACAGGTTGGAGGGCAGGTGAGAGGAGGACAGGTGAGAAGAGGACAGGTGAGAGTGGACAGGTGAGAGAGAACTTGTGAGAGGACAGATGAGAGAGGACAGGTTGGAGGGCAGGTGAGAGAGGGCAGGTGAGAGTGGACAGGTGAGAGTGGACAGGTGAGAGGACAGATGAGAGAGGACAGGTTGGAGGGCAGGTGAGAGGAGGACAGGTGAAAGAGGAGGACAGGTGAAAGAGGAGCAGGTGAGAGAGGGCAGGTGAGAGAGGGCAGGTGAGAGTGGACAGGTGAGAGTGGACAGGTGAGAGGACAGATGAGAGAGGACAGGTTGGAGGGCAGGTGAGAGGAGGACAGGTGAAAGAGGAGGACAGGTGAAAGAGGAGGACAGGTGAAAGAGGGCAGGTGAAAGAGGGCAGGTGAGAGGGGACAGGTGAGAGTGGACAGGTGAGAGTGGACAGGTGAGAGTGGACAGGTGAGAGGACAGATGAGAGAGGACAGGTTGGAGGGCAGGTGAGAGGAGGACAGGTGAAAGAGGAGGACAGGTGAAAGAGGGCAGGTGAGAGGGGACAGGTGAGAGGGGACAGGTGAGAGGGGACAGGTGAGAGGGGACAGGTGAGAGAGGAGGACAGATGAGAGGAAGATAGGTGAAAGGGGACAGGTGAGAGTACAGGTGAGAGAGGCCAAAGGACATGGGCTTTACCTTCAGTCTCCAGTTGTCCCCCACATCTGGTTTGATACGATCAAGCCAACTGTTATTGAACCACGTAGAGTCTCTGGACCACAAAAACACACGTGAATGCATAGGAACACAACTCAATAATTACATTTTTGTCCAGAAAAAGCTGGCAACAAGCTGCAGTGCTACTAAATACACTGCACATAAATATCAACTGCATGGGCAAAGTCCAAACCATTCATTGCATTACAGTAATAAGGAATTGCTATCATTTATATTAATATAAAATGTTTGATATTGAATGCATGCATGACAAAACGTAGCCTACAGTCGGAATTAGATGAAAGAATCAGCAACTAACAGAAACACGAACGAGTACCACGGCACAATAGTATTGTATATTACATGTGATGCAGGGCTTGGGACATGGCCTCTCCATTGGTCAGCTCCGTCAGGGTGCTGCAGGACGAGGGGGTGTTGAAGGTCTGCAACTAAAACAGGCAAACCAACCAGCGTTAGAGAGGAGGTGACGGCTGATGAATTAGTGAGACAGGACAAATCTTAGTCCAAAGTCTTTGTATTATTGACTCTATGTTAAACTATGAAGTTGTCACCATAAAATAAATGTTATGAACTCATGCTCAGGGATCTTCTTATTGTTCATATTTCATTTTTCATTGGATCGTTTGTTTCCGTCACATCAATTTACCTATTCCTTGCATTTTGACCCTTTCACGTTATTTCATTTGCACTGCAGAACTACGGTTAAAATAAAGCAATGAATGGACGGATGAAAAGACACATTGACAGACGAATTATTCAGACCGTGTCATAGTGTAACCATCATAGAACAGGCATACTATTATAGTATTACTAGTATTGTAAACATGACATGCCGACTGTTCGAGAGACCTCATAAAACGCTCACGTTTGAAGCATGTCGTGTATAAATTATTCGTATTAGTGAATATTGCATTGCGAATTCAACAGTTGATCATCAGGATCAACTGTGTTTTGGGTACTAGTGTATTTGTCTTTATGTTACACGCAAGTGTAAAGGCAACCTCACATGTACTGTACGCCTACACCGCCACAGTAAAATAGGAAACGTATAATGGTCGCGCTGTTCATTTGCTTGATATCTGATGATTTGGCAGGCATTACAACAGTAAATAACTATTGTTAAATGTTGAAGGTTGCAGTGCAGCAGTTTCCCCATCGGCGCGCTTCTCGCGGACATACTCTACCTCCGAAAGGTAAACCCGACATCGCGTCTCGGTTAAGCCGACCTAACGACCGGAGGGGGTATAGACGCGACTCAAACTCACCCATATTAAAAGACTTTCGCACAGAACCGCTTTGTTGTCGTCCATGGCTTCTTCGTTTAAATTAGCCTGTCCGATATTCTATCTATCCACCTGTTTTTTTTTTTGGTTCACTTTTACTCTGCGTTTGACCTCACCTGTGGGAGGTAGGTGCGTAACGTAAATGTCGCATCTGGGAATAATGTGCTGTTTGTTTCGCGGCGACGCCAACGTAAGGTCTACGTGAATAGCAGATTCCGCGCTCTTTGACGTTTGCAACCGAATCGGATTGGGGGACGGACAGGAAGTAAGAGGGACCAGGCAGAGGAATAGAACACCAATGGGGCTGTACTTTGAGAGAATTGGACCAATCGGTTTGGAGATATGTGGAGAGATTGATGGCGCTCAATGAGGTTGAGAAGCCAATCAAAGAAGGCGATTTTTATTTTCTTACTTTCACTTAATAGTGATTAAATTACCTGTATAGATCATATACAAGTCCACACCGTAACAATAAAACGTACTGACAAAGAGTCGAAGCACGACAATTTCTTTCACCTTATTTAGGTGTTTTTGTGATAATTAAGCAAATGTACCTGTCTCGATGTATGGTCATGTAAGAGAACACGTAGAAGACTCAGCATCAGGAGGATTCTCAAGAATACAACCTACTTTACTTTATTACCTTATTTAACCAACATTCACTGCACCGTGATATGAGACAAGAAAACAAGATGATTTGAATTACAGGCCACCATTCAAACTTTTTAACATTGTATCAATGATACGTAGCTATTCAAATCAACAGGCTATTACAACTGAATACTAAAATATAATTATCAAAAGTATCTCAAATATATTTTTCTGATAAAAATAGGTCTACCCTAAATTGATATCCAAATGTATTACAAATCTTTTTTTTTTACAGAAGTTGGAAACAGGATTTGAATTCATTTCCAATGGAAAAAATTGGGACTAATCCAACACAGACACATGCACACGCATATGTGTGGCCTAGACAAGACACACATAAAAAAGCATGAGTTAAAGGTATTGATCATTTGATTGGTAGTTTCTAAGGCCTACTTTGTCTGCCGGTGAAGCATTTGCCCCTTTTCCTCATGCACTTCAGGTGCAGAAAATACCCCCAAAAATGTACATTTATATTTAGATGTAAGCTTTTTGTTCCAAAACAACATGCTAACAATATTCATTTTTCTGATGTGTGCTCACTTCTTAACATGATGTAGTAGGTAAAAGGGATGCCTTTTGTAACAACACACACATACACATGCTGGGCAGTTGCAGTTTTAATTTCTGTAAGTTCATCAAGATAAGAGGAAACGTACAATTCGGGGTGTCTATATCTGCTAACATTAAGGGTATTTGGCCAACACATATACATGTATATAGATAGTGTTGTGAGGGCATGCCTCGAAAGAAAAGGGCAGATTGACACAGAAATCCTACAAGTGAAGTTGGTCAAATCTTCTGTCAGAAGAACAAGGTATCTTTACTGAAGGAGACACACCCAATAATGCAATTCACATTCTTGTCACTGGTCACAAGTCGGTGACAACTAGATGTGTTTCTGTTTCACAACCAATATGTTATCATTAAGGGAGAGTAAAGTGGGGCAGGGCTTTCAGGAGAGTCAATTCTGGGTGAATCATTGTCAAGGTCAGCGTTCGCCTACTTAGACGGCGAGTGGGCAAGGTCTTTGAAGTGCCTTGTGTGGGAAGTCACGTGACCAAAATAGTGTCTCAATCCACTAGCCGCTAACTAACCACGTAGGCAATATGCCTCGTAGCGACCCAGGTCCGATTCCCACCTGCGGTCCTATGCTACATGCCACTCCCTCTCTTTTTCAACCCACTTTCCTGTCTCTCTTCGTTGTCCATAAGGGCACAACAAAGCCCATAAAAATATAAAACAAATAATAAAAAATCGTTTGGCTCACACCCGTCAAGAAAAAAAGATACAGCATAGCACATATGTAGACAGGCGACCATAGTGTGGAGTTTTATCACAGTATCTAAGAATATTCCATATGAAACAATCACACATCTGGTGTTACACTACTCTACTGTGCATCATTGTGCTTGTATGTAAAATGCATGGATACAGTGATTAATGCTCCCCCCCCGAAGAGCTCTATTTACAAGCTCACGTTGGAGGGGCTGGGTTGATCATTAACCGGCCAGCCAGGTTTATTTGGCTGTGTGACAGTGATGCTGTCATTGGAGCACTTGACACCCTAGAGGAGCCACGCTCAACCCTGTCCCTCCACACCGCTCTGCTCCTGACCCGCCATGGACCGCCAGTACAGCAGCTCTCAGCCCGGGTGAGTCAAAGTCACTTACTGGACTGTTTACTCACTGCAGTGGACCTGAACGTGACATGTCACTGTGTAGTATTGGGGTATTTGTCACTGTGTCCAACTGATAAACACGCTCATATGTGGAGGTGAGGAGATGGCGTGAGAATGGAATCCAGGGAAAACACATGGGAGATATGAGTTATGTAAATTAATCGCTGTTAAGAGTACATCTTGTATACATACTCTATATATGTATGATGATCACTTATTTAGTGTACGTGGCAAACCCTGAATGTTTTCCTAAATGACCTGCTGTGCCAATTAATATTAGGTATATTGCATGTGAAATATTGTAGTTATTACGAAGCAATACACATTTGTTTTATCAACGCGCCGCCAGGGTCAATATCAGTAGTCCTGAATTCTAATTTAGTTAAATGTCATGTGATGCTACAGACGAGACCATCACCCTGAAGGTCCTACAGTCCTACAGGCCGGTGCAGGATCACCAGGCAGCAGCCGCTCAGCCTCCTCGGGTCACATGACCCGCCCCAAGGTGAGGACCTCATACTGCCGGTACTGCCAGAGAACGGGGGGGTTCATGTGACAGCAGTAAGGTCACTCTGGGTCAGGGTTCAACGATCATGTAAGCCATCTGTGGAGTGTGTGTGTGGTTAGTGACTGGTTTAAGCAGCCTCACATGGGTCTGACCTGATTAGACTCTGGCACTGGGTGAGGCTGCACACCTGTGGGGCATTGGCAAATCAAGGCCCACAGGTTAAACCAGCCACCAGCACACACACACGGTTTAACAACAACTACCTGTGTCCTGGTGTAGGAGGAGCCCAGAAATGCCACCTAGGTGGTGTGTGGCAAGAGCTACTGCGTCTATTTATTGATAAAAGCTGTTCTCCGTGCTTGCATTAGGAAAGGAATCATCATCAACACTATTGGACTCCATTGCTTGTGATAGCACTTTATATGGAACTGGTTCCTTACAATACAATCTGTGGTGGTAGTATCTTCCTATCCTCTTTTTCATATTCATCTATGAAGGCTCTTTCTGTGATCGCTACTCTACAGGAATCTTCTCAAAGCTGTTCATTGATTGGCCACAGAGATGATCACTGTCCAGTGTGTCTGCAGACTGCAAGCTTCCCCGTCACCACAAACTGTGGCCATCTGTTCTGTGGTAATGGAAATCACACACACACCCGCATTGCACACACAGGCCTACATGCACGCATGAATACTCACGCATGAACACGTAAACACAGGCACATACGCACACGCACACACACACACACACATTTGTATGTATAAGCTAACAAAGTTGAAGTAAAGTCAAATTTATACATTCATTCATTGATCGATTCTCTGTAGATTTTCAGTCAGGGGTCATCATTGATCATTGATTTGTGAATTATTGAAGAATCAGTACGGTGGTGGACATGTGACTTGAGCAGAGGGAATGCCTTTGGACTTGTAATAATTAACTAAGCTGTACTTATCAAAGGCTGTAATACGAGGATCTTTAATGACCCTGCATTTGTATTATTGTATACATTGCACAATGGCCTCCCCAGACCTTTATGGTGATGCAGCTCAGTGGCAGAATGACCACTGTAAAATGACCTTAGTCCTCTCCCATTTATGATTCCAATACAAACACACAGACTATTCTACTCTTGGTCCGTCTGGTTGACCCACTTACCCGTCAACCTTAACCATCACAGCTGCCACAGGGTAACCCTGATTAAGTCCATATTAAAATGGAATCCATCGTGATCCACCATTAGATGATAATCACTGGAAACCAGATGAATAGACATATATACATACAGACAGACAGACAGATAACTGAGTAGATGCATACATATTCATACAGAGAGACAGACAGATAACTGAGTAGATACATACATATTCATACAGACAGACAGATAACTGAGTAGATACATACATATTCATACAGACAGACATAACTGAGTAGATACATACATATTCATACAGACAGACAGACAACTGAGTAGATATACATATTCATACAGACAGACAGACAGACAACTGAGTAGATACATACATATTCATACAGACAGACAGACAGACAGATAACTGAGTAGCTACATACAGACAGACAGACAGACAGACAGACCGAGGCAGACAGACAGACAGACAGAGGCAGGCAGACAAACAGAGGCAGACAGACAGACAGGTTCATGGGGAAGTGTACATACCGTAAGACTGTTTGTCTCGTCTCATTCTACAGCACCTTGTCTGATTGCCTACTGGAGATACGGATCGTGGCTCAGTGCCATCAGCTGCCCTATCTGTAGACAAGAGGTACATCAAACACACACACTGCGTTCACATCACGTCAAACTGTAGACAAGAGGTACATCAAACACACACACTGCATTACATCATGTCAAATGACAGTAACAGTACAGATACGGAGTTCAAAACAGTCATGACTTTCAGGTCAATTTGCTGCGCCATCTCTTCAGCGAAACCCCGTCAGACCGGAGGGCAGAAGAGGTTGTGGTGAACATCACAGACTACAACAAGCGCTACTCGGGAGCTCCTAGAAAGGTCAGTTTTATTACACGCACAATTACAGGAAGTACTGACATTCAATATCCCACACACACCCTTCTCTTCAGTGGTTCAGTGTGTGTTTTCTATGTCATCACTGACTACGCATGCTCACTTATTCACATCATTGTGGAACAGCACCATGGGTGGTGTCGTTCTGAATAGAGCCAGTCCTTTAAGAGCTTTGGGAGTATACCCTGTAACCTGATGGCAGTATTTACACCCCTGCGGAGTCAACAGAGCTCTTTATATTTCAAAAAGACAACACCTAATGTTCCCTATAAATTTAAAATTAACGACTACAAATATTTGCGTAGCCTACACCTTTACCTCAAATGTGTTCTTTTTAAGCAAAAGGTTTTATATAATAGGTAATATAGGCCTAGCAACTGATTTTGTTACTGTTTAGACCACTCACATCTATAGGCCTACCTCATACATAAAAACCAGACAGACCAATAGGCCTAATAAAACAAGCCCTCATATAAATCTACTCCATGAAGTCATACTCGAAAAAACTATTATGAATTATTCATAAATGATATATTTTAAACAATAGTGTGGACAGACAAATGTATGTTGTGTAATTGTATACACACTGTACACCTGAGCCCAGATGATCCATTGCTAACTATTGTGCACATCCTAGGTAATGGATTACCTGTGTGACGCACCGCTATTCCTGCAACTGTTGGCCCGCGGCCTGACAGCAGTAGGATGTCTCGTGGGGCTCTTCTTCTTCCGGGTGGCCCTGTGCTGTGTGGGCACTGTGGTGTCCTTCTCGTCCCATCCCCTGGACACTGTCTCTCCATCATCATCATCATCAGCTACGCTAGAGACGGACCACTCTCTCTGCGGACTGCTCGGTGTTCTGGATGACCTTGTGGTTGTCATTATGCTACTTATCTGCGTTATCAACATCCACCAGCAGATGGAGCCAGAACGAGGACCTTCGGCGAGCGTATTAGCAACGCGTGGAGTACTGTGAAACTAAAAGAAACACGCAGGCAGTACTAAATGTTTTTTAACAGACATACTTATGTGTTTCTTATGTGTGTATACATACATATTGATTGTCTCCCCGTATGAACATACATGTTAGTAAAATGTTATTTATTAGGCTATTTATCAGCTTGAATCTGGCGAAAAAACAGGCTATATAGGATTTGTAGAGGCCCATATGATACAATACATAACACAATGCAATAATTGTGTTGAAATGTCTTGAAATAATTTGTACATTGGGATTTAGCAACATGTACAGGAGTAGACTACTCAGGCTACATGCTGCACAACCATACAACCTAGTGGACAATATCTTCACATCCTTGGATGAAAACATCCTCATAGATTAACAGGCCTTTCAGACTTAGTTGTTTTTGGTCACCTCTAAAGAATTGTTATAAAATTAATTCATATTTCTACCCCCCCCCCAAATATATGAAATCAGGGTACAAATATTAATGCAATATTGTGTCTGTACTGCAATATGATGAACTTCATGTGAATACCAGATTGTTTTTGTCACTTCATGTATATTTGTATTAAATACTATTTATTATCGTAAGACAATTCATATTTATTGATCAAATTTATTAACAGGCAGGTTTGATAACCAATCAGAAAACAACCATCCCACCATTATTTATGTCAACTAGCATGGTACAGTAAAGCACTACTGAATAATATGACAAAGCTAAAAAGTTAAGCACAGTAGTCACAGTAACCGTAGTCAGCAATACTTTGACACATCTTGACTTTTTAGACCATCAACTGTGATGACCAAACCCAACAGACACGAGCGTAAAACAAGTTATCGGTGGCATAAACATCCAAGGTGCTGAGTAAGTGCGTTTCCAAACAACCACTAAAGCGATTTAAAGCGTACTAATCAATACCCTCAG
>OMNO01022002.1:0-12614 GCA_900303215.1 Trachyrincus scabrus | reverse complement strand
CTCAGCATTACATGGAGCTATGCACTCTCGCGGCTTCTACATTCTCGGTGCATACTCAAACACACACCCACACACTCATCACACACACCTACACTCATCACACACACACCTACACTCATCACACACACACACACACACACACACTTGCACGCACACACACAGAAAAAGGATGACAGAACAAGAGCAAAAGAGAGATAAGATGAGATAAGATAAACTTCATTCATCCGGAACATTTGGATGTCACGGCAGCAGAATTACAGTCTTATCAGCACCTAGGATGAGCCGAATCACCTGCAATCCTCCATGAGAACGTTAGAATAATATTCACATAATATACATATAAATACACATAACATAATCATAATATAATAGCCATTTCACGCTATTATGGTCTTATTTTACACTACTGTGAGTGCATACATCCTTAGCATGGAGGGATTGTTTCTCAGTGGGACTTGAACCCCTAACCCTGGTGATAATGCCATGCTCTCCCGAATGAATTTGTGTCTAGTAAGATATTGCCGTATTATCTTAGCCGTACAGCTAGCTAGAGACAGGACAGCGATATTTAAACGTAAATGGCGATATAACGTATGTAAACGCTAACCTTGCCGGTGGTCTCGATGCCCCGGATGCAGCAGACATAGAGTACGGTCCAGGCAGCCACCAGGGACAGAACGATCCACCACTGCAGACCTCCAGCATCATCGATGGCCGCGGAGGTGTTCAGAGTCTCCCGGTACCAGAAGTAGTCCACAGTGCTGCTACGGGCGCACTCCGACACCACGCCTGCATCAGATATGGAGGGAGGGAGAGAGAGAGAACGAGAGAGAGAGAGAGAGAGAGAGAGAGAGAGAGTATGCGGCAGATACAAAGATCATCATGAAATATTAATATTGAATGAATGGCAATGATATAAAATGTTGACTGTACAAGCCAGGACTGTTAACTGCAAGTCAAAAGCATTATTTAGAACACGTGTCAAACATAAGGCCCCGGGGGCCAAATCATACAGTTTGTATTAAGTAGGTCTCCTTACTGTATCACCTCCTGTGGCATTCATTAATAAGTATATGGCCCTCAAAGCTGTTATAATGTTTGGATATGGACCCTGTCAAGATCAGTCTATGACTGATCTTGACAGCCTTCATCTAGAAGGTCATCAAGCTTGATTTATTGTCATTCAATTTCAGTGGAAATTACAAGAACAATATCTAATGACTATACGAGTTCTGTCTTAAAGTATCCATATACACAACATGTCGGTGTTTCCAAACAAACCAAAAACACAGTATGCCAACATACGTTCCTTTTGTCACATTTTCACACTTAATTCACTTTATAAATATGAAACGTTGTTTTAAAGGACATGGAGTAGGAATGACTGTGGATGTGCGCAATTATTGGGCCGCTGCCCTGATCGGACCTCATGCTGACCGTCATCATCATCAGAAGGAAGAGCACCTACTTGTTCTGTTGGCGGTGAGGGGGCACTGACTCCACGGCAGAGGGTCCTGAAAGGAGTTGAAGAGGTACCACATGATCCAGGCCATGATGGTGTTGTAGTACATGCCCACCAAGAAGGACGCCATCAGCGATGCGATACCTGATACGCCATGGACACAAAACACAAAAGTCCCGGTTATATTCCAACCAATGTCCTTCTTCTTCTTCTTCTTCTTCATCTTCTTCTTCTTCGTCTTGTGTCTGTTATCTCCACCTACCCACGCCGGTGAGGTACGGGTTAATGGACCTCCAGACTCCGACACTGCCGCACCGTAGGCGCTGGCCGATGGCGAACTCCAGGTGTAGCAGGGGGATCCCCTCCAGCACCAAGAGGATGAGGAAGGGGATCATGAAGGCTCCTGTAAGCACCACGCAGGTTCAGTCATGGTGCAACTTTTTGTTTGAGTTGTTACGAGTATACGTGTTTGTAAATCCGTTGTGTTAGGCACGGAGGTTGACGTGAACAATAATGTATACTTTGTGAAGAAATATCTTTTCTCATCATGATCAAATTAATCCTTATTGTGGTGTCCCCCCACATGTGTACACAACTGTGGCAACTGTAGTGTAAATGTTGCTCTGGTTTCTATGGTATTTATCTTCAGGAAAGACTACATAAAGCAAGCATGGTCCCGCTATGCCAATGCATTTTTAACTGTGCGTTGGAAATGATTACCCAGTGACCGGTGGCTCTCGTGTGCATTTTAGTAGTTGATTCATTTTAAACCGCAAGCTGCTGTGCGGTTTTTATTGTTTATTTTATTATTGTTTGGTTTTGCATCTGCCAAAAACAACTTCTCGTGTTAATCAAACACCCCAGAATGTGACGCCAATTGAGACCACATTGGATAACGGTTCCAAGGTACTGGTTCAAGTGCACCTTAATGAGATGCAATGAAAATTGATATCCAATCAATCTGATACAATGCCCTAACGCCCTATCGTTATCTTATCTCAATGAAGACACCGGATTATACAAATCAACACTATTCTAAGATAGCTAAAAAGGTCTCGAGCGAAGGAGGGGGGAGGGGGGGGTGGGAGAATGCACTCGTCCATTCGGTCCATTCCAGCCTACCTCCACCGTGGCTCTGACAGAGGTACGGGAACCTCCAGACGTTGCCGAGACCCACGCAGAAGCCCACGCAGGTGAGCAGATACTGGGCTTTGTTGTCCCATTTGGGCCGGTCGGCCGCCTCCTCCTTCTCCATCCTCTCCAGGTCCTGCAGGGAGGGGATCCGGTCTTCCAGACCAGGGTTCGGTAGCTTCGGCCACATGGTTCCCCTGGCAGCGATTCGATCTACGATTAAATATGAACCTTCAATGTCCCGCGCTCTCGTTATCCTTCCTGTGTCCGCTCGGTCTCGTATCCACCTCGGGTCCACGGCCGGTCGCTTTTGTTGGGGTACGATGGGTCCGTGTGGTCTCCGTGTTATGATAGGCCAGTGGAAAAGAAATGAATGAAGTGGGTGTCTTCAAAATGTCTATTTAACCTTGGAGGATGTTCTCTTCAGGGGCAATGAAAGAACA
This sequence comes from Trachyrincus scabrus, assembly GCA_900303215.1. Taxonomy (NCBI): domain Eukaryota; kingdom Metazoa; phylum Chordata; class Actinopteri; order Gadiformes; family Macrouridae; genus Trachyrincus; species Trachyrincus scabrus. The sequence goes on along the minus strand of OMNO01022002.1, from coordinate 9,578 downwards.
TTAATTGTGACCTTTGGCACATCAGTGGGAGTTATCGGTTTTCCCATCACGGGCTGTCAGTCATTATGTGTTGTCAGCTCGTTTGCATGGCAAGTAGGCACAGTGCTTCTTATAATGGCTTATACATTGTGTGACAGAAGCAGCGGTATGCGGCACCGTGACACAGTATTTGTGTAGTGACACGAGACATGACTGAGGGGTCTTTATGAGCCTTCTTGAGGCACACACACACACACAGGATGGATGGAATGTTGGTATAGTTTTCTTTATCGCGCCTGTCACCGAAAAGTCAGTAAAGCTTCCAAGATATTAGACGGCGTTTCCTCCGGTGAGACGTTATCTCACCCATTACGAGCGCTGATACCTTCATTCAGTCTTTTGGGAAACGTCTAGGCCATGGAAACTTAGGGCCATGGGTTAGAGTTAGGTTCAGGGAGGGTGTTACACCATGGCAATATATAAATATCCATATCGACATTGTCATTTGTCAGACGATTGTATCTAAAGCGACGAACAAAGTGTGGCTGAGAATCAAAGCACACAATCAAAATTGGAATGACAAAAAAAAACTGAGCTTTAGGAATTAGAAGACAAGGAAAGTCGTTTTTAAAGTGTTTCATTAGTGGTTACCAAGTGCATAATATGTACATCTCAGAGATACTACAACTGGACAACCCGTTCTAAATTCAGCATAAGAGCTAAAAACAATGAAGTCAGTTTGGGAGGTGAGGAGGTGGGTCTTCAGATGTTAGGAAGGGATTCTGTAGATAGAAATATGGCTCAGAGCCATATTGTCAGTGTTCTCAGAATGCATTACTAGATTTCAGTGTTGACACAAAGGGGATAGTTTGCAAAGTGGGTCCCATTGAAGACCTATTTTCCGGTAATATAAGATGTGCTGAGGGTACTCTGGTAATCATTAACTGAAAAATGACCTGTATTGAATATTTTATTGGCTGACTGGCAATCACACGAAAGCCAAGGCCATTTTCAAGGATTTCCGACATACTACCCGTGTGTCTCGGAGCAGAAATACAATCATTCATTCTTCAGCTAAATGAACAACGTTGAGTTTCAGGCAATTGTACATATTACGCTTCGGTTGTAAATAACATGTTTAGGTGAGCGACAGAAACATATTAAAATACTGTCAACTGACTATATAGGGTACCTAAAGGTCCCTAAGTAGCTAAGCTTTACCAGTAAGTACCTAGAGTCTACCTGTAAGGAGCCTGATGTTGTTCATTCCTTGTTCAGGTAACAAGGTTGGAGATCGAGACAGCATAATCTTCAGATCTTCAGACACAAACGCAACTCAAATAGAAAATGCTAATGTTTATTTGATTCTTATGAAGAATATTTTATTCTTAATTGGCGCAATAAAATGTTTAGACAGTTTGTGGCACGTCAAATAGAATTTAATAGCAACTGACGTTAAAATGTAAAACAAGATTTATTATCAAACAAGTAACATTTTATTGCATTTATTACTGTATTACGGTATTTTTTTATGATGTTCCGGTATTTAGATATAGCTTTATTAAGAAATGTCTTGGCTAAGGAAACCCGATACATACGTTCACCTTCTTAATCTGAAATCACACCAATAAAACAAACCTGAGAAGGTGCAATGATGATATTTTATGATAGGTTTGCATTAACCAACTCTATAAATGCATAGTAAAAACTTGGCAATGGAATCACATTTTGATAAAAAAGGGAAATAAAATTTATGTAATGTAAATGGTGGCGCAATAAAAATGTTTTATCGACAATGCGAGCAAGGTCGTGCAACGTCATCCGCATGACACTGCACAATGCCCAACCTGAGTTGTGAGGCATGCTTTGACGTGGGTTTAAAAGGAAAGGGTGTCTAAACATTATTAGTAGTAGTATACACATTTGCAGGACATCTCAATACACATTGATACGCCCTTGATTCACGTTCAAGTTCAGTGCAAAATGTTTGTCTAGTCTGGGATTTGAAATATATGTGGCAGCCGGCCAGAAGGGCAACAGTTTGGTCACCTGCAAAAGGCGAAATCATCGCCAATTAATTCATCGATAATGAGACATACTTGTTAGCTTCAAATACAACCTCCAATTAAGAATCCTAACCGTTTAATTCACACATAATGACAACACATTACCACATTACAAACGTTTCTAATTAAAAAACAGTGGTACATACAATGGGTTTTTTCTCTTGCACAATATAAAAAACGAAATGCTTAAAGGTGCTGTAGGTAAGATTCAAGAGTTGGACACTAAACAACCAAAAGAATGTCCCCTCCCTCTCTGCTCTCTCACCTGTGATGGACAGGCAAGATGGATTCCCAGAACCAATCACAGCAGAGAGCAGGGGAGTGGTTAGGTGGTCTCATACAGAGGCAGGCGCTGGCAATCAGAACAGATATTCTTACAGGGCATTTCACTCACCAATATCGGACGGCTCTTAAATCTTATTGTCATCCTTTTTGTGAATGGTTTTCTGGCCCCAGCGTTGCTGAAGCACTCTGTACAGTGCCATGCCGGGGACCACCAGACTGGGGACCCCCGCCAACAGGAAGATGATGACGTACACCCAGTCGGGGTAGAACACCGTCTCCAGCTTCGGGAAGTTCTCCTTTAAGAGACGTGACGAGAAAAGCAGAGGGAGGCATTTATCCAGGCTGTCCAATCAAACGGCTGATCCTCGAGCATGGCGTTAAAGGTGCTGTAGGTAAGATTCCACAGTCGTAAAGAGAGAGACAGCAGGAAAGAGCGTAAGAGAGCAACATTTTGAAACTAAACAGCCCAAAAAAACGTCCCCTCACGTTGGTGCTATCATGACAGATTTCGCCTCCAGCGCTTCTATCTGGCGAAGTCGGGTTTGGATGGCGGTTCTGTGGACCTCGGTCCGCAGAAGGGTAGTCCTCGCCGTCGCCAGGGTTAGGGGTTCGAATCCCACTGGGGCCACCCACACTAAGAGACGTAGGCCTATACTCCGGTATAATGCTGTACTCTTACCGAGCTAGGGTTCCAGGCGCTGTAGGTGAGCGGGGCGCTGACTTTGGTGATGAAGTAAAAGACGAAGATGATAAAGATGATTAGCGGGCTCACTACCCGCCACGTTATCTGCCAGAAGATGTTGGGTCGATGTCCGATCATAAACTCGACGTCTTTGTTGAACCTATAGAAGTGAAACACGGATCTGTATCTGTCATGCTCGCATACAATAGAGACAACACATCATCTTTATGGAGGAAGTCTTTACTGAAGACTACATTGCATATCTTATCTTTCACAGTTCACACAGCTATATTACACTCATTAAAAGGCACTACTCCGCTTGGATCTACCTGTCTATTCCATACAAGTAGGTTATCGCCATCAGTTCCACGTAGGCGATGACCAACAGAGGAATGGATCCCGTGAAGCTGTCGCACAAAGCCAGCCAGTAGCTCCCAGAAGGCAAAGTAAAGACCAGCGCCAAGGTGAAGGATGACAGGCATATGATTCCTGCAAAGACCAGAAGAATTACATTATTGATCTTTTGGCAGATGCAATTTCATGGAGACAGGTGGGGGGGGGGGGGGGGGGGTCACGTAGTTCACCTGTCAGCACCTCCTTGCTCCACGTCTTGGGGAAGATCTCCAGGTCTTGCAGGGGGACCACCACTCCCTCGATGCTGCCAAACATGGTGGAGAGCCCCAGGCACATGAGCATGATGAAGAAGAGCACGGCCCAGATGGGTGAGAAGGGCATCTTGGTGATGGCCTGGGTGAACACAATGAAGGCCAGACCTGTCCCCTCCACGCCCTGGAGAGTGACACTTTCTCATTAGCAAGCTCAGACAAAAAAACATTCATAGTAGTGCTACTCAATGCAAGTCATATTGACAGGGGCGTGGACATGATGGGGGCTTGGGGTGGCACAAGCCCCAAGTCGCCCCCTCCCCCCTTTTATATTGATCCTTGATCCTTGTTGGATCTTTATCAGGCGATGACCCTACTTCGCTGAGGAAGGTCTGGAGGTCGCATCTGTGGAGGTCAAGCTGCTGTATGATTGCTGACCCTGCAGCGGTGCTGTTCAGTGACTCCAGCATCCCATCGTAGTTGTCCTGTGTGATGCTCTCGTCGCCGAGGTCAAATGCATTCAACAGCGCAACAATGTTTCTGGAAGAGAAGAATCCGGAAACTTTGAAAGCGTAGAGAAATCTCATGTTAAGTTTATTCAGCGAGCCTCACTTTTTGAGGGTGGGTGGGGTTTGGAAAGAGGGAGGGGTGAGGAGCAGAGTGTTTTTTTTCTTTAAAATGTACACTGGAGCTAGCTTGAAATAGCAAGTCTTGCATATTGTACCTTTAATGACTCTCACCGTGTTTGAAAATTAGGTAAGAGTTAGGTAAGAAATATATGAAATATGCACAGCTTGGATTATCTTAATCATACTACAGCAAGAAAGAGGGGGAAAAAAGCAGAAATTTTAAAATGTGCGCACGTACATATTAATGCAGTCGTCAAAGCGCTCCGTGGCCCTGAAGCCAATGATGGTGTAGATAACCGTGGCAGAAAAGATGGAAGTAAGACCATTGATAATGGAGATGATAACAGCATCTTGCTCACAGTTGTTACTGGGCATAAAAAAAGAAAAACACAACAACAACAAAGATAAGGGTCTTTTTCAAGTCCAAAGATTTTGTCATAAAGCACTAAAACTGTATATAATGTACAAACAGGATATGTAGTGCGTGAGAACAACCCATTTAACGATTGAGGTAATATGTTCACTCTGTGGTCCATCATGGCCATTTACTGCAAGAGTTGTAGTTTGATGTAGGAACTTACTGAATGGGAGTTGTAGTTTGATGTAGGATCTTACTGAATGGGAGTTGTAGTTTGATGTAGGACCTTACTGAATGGGAGTTGTAGTTTGATGTAGGAACTTACTGGGAGTTGTAGTTTGATGTAGGAACTTACTGAATGGGAGTTGTAGTTTGATGTAGGAACCTACTGAACGTGAGTTGTAGTTTGATGCACTTACTGCACAGAGTTGTAGCTGGAGAAGGAGATGAGGCTTCCAAAGGCCAGGGAGAAAGAGTAGAAGATCTGGGCCCCGGCATCCAACCACGTGGTGGGGTTCAATAACTCATCTAACTGAAAACAACATTTTAGATAGAAACCATCAATCAGTATTCAGTTCTCCACGCCATGGGAGGAAGCATTTAAGTCGTCTTGTTTCTAAGGCACGCACATCAGGGGTGAAAAGGAACTTGATTCCATCCACCGAGCCTTTGAGAGTCAGCCCTCTAACGAGGAAGATGGCGAGGACCACGTAGGGCAGAGTGGAGGTGATGTACACGGCCTGTGTAAAAAAACAGTAATCTTTACAGCAACTGTATTCTTTGAATATCTTCACGCGTCTAAGTAGCATCACATGATCTCAATCTTTCTTCCACGTGCACTTCATTGCCGCTGTCATACTTTGCCAGAGGTCTCGATTCCTCTGATGCAGCAGACGTACAGCACGATCCACGCTGCCACCAGGCACATCAGGTTCCCCCACTGCAGAGGCCCGACGTCGTCGATCGCCTGGGAGATGTTCAGCGTCTCCCTGTACCAGAAGTAGTCCGTCGGGGAACTGCGCTTGCATTCCGACACGTAATCTGGACACCCGTGACAATGAAACAGTTATTGTGTCTTCTGCGGCCCAGTGTACTGTAGCAGGATAGCTGGATGGTGCAGTGGCTACTAGGGTTTTCGTCCCAAAGACACTGGGGTTCCATCCCCAATGTCCCACCTGGTGTAAGTATCCTTGGGCCTAACTGACGCACTACCTGCTCCTAAATTCACTGGAAGTCACTCTGGATAAACGTGTCTGATAAATGGCTAACTAGTACCAAGTAGTGCATGTGAGGGGGGGTGTGTTGAGACGTGCCTGTGAGGTTGTCATTGAGGGGGCACTGACTCCACGGCAGAGGGTTCTGGAAGGAGTTGAAGAAGTACCACATGACCCAGCCGACGATGGCATTGTAGTACATGCCCACGAGGAAGGACACCATCATGGAAGCGACTCCTGCGGGTGGGAAACGCAGTCCTTCAGAGGAACGCTTAGGAATGGCCGCGGGACGGCAATAGACATGGCGTGACTTGAAATTGCTAAGTTGATGTTTCTGTTTCGTTGATTTGAGTGTGTGGGTGAAGTAACTACAGCAGTGATATACCCGCTCGGTCACATTACGTCATTTACATGGACGGGCGACGAGAGCGTGTCGTCTCTTGGTGTGTTTTGACTCCCAGGCGAATGGTTTCTCCAAGACAAGTCACACTCACCAACACCAGTTAGGCAAGGGTGAATTGCAGTCCAGGCACTGACACTGCCCTTCCTGAGGCGCTGGCCAATAGCGAACTCTAGATGCAGCAGGGGGATCCCCTCCAGGACCAGCAGGATAAGGAAGGGTATGATAAAGGCTCCTAGGGGCCCGACCAAGGCAACAACAACAAAAAAGCAACAACAAACACTTTGAGAGAAAGCTGATGGCCATAGGAGCTTGTGAAGCATGTTTACAACATACATATTTACTCGTGTACGTCCAATCTTTGGAACGTCGATGTAATTGGTTGTCTGAAACGCATGATGAAGAGGTAATTTACAATACAATAAATCGTTTATCTTGCAATGCAGTGCAGCGCATAATACATCATAAATCAAAGGTTATTCGGTATCTACTGCTAATAAAACCGAAGCCTACAATGGCAGTAGCTTAACATGAAGCCTCTTTTTAGATACATGTTTACACACACACACACACACACACACACGGACACACACACACACAGACACACAGACACACAGACACACACACGTTCCAGAGATCATCGTCTCCTGCTATCAATCTACTTTATTGTGGCCACTCCTTATAGAAACCCGTCTGTTCTCACCCCACTTCTGACACACTATTGTTATCTGTGTGTTAGTTCTGTGTTGCTTTTCCCAAGTCCTCCCAACCCTCTCGTGATTATTACCTGTCTACAGACCGATATCGTCACAGAACGTATCGCTGATTATGGGTGTATGACTCCCTCTCAGTGGGAGGCCAGGGGTCTACACTACCAAGTCAGTTCAACATACCCGGGATATCTTTTCGTCAGCTGGCTTCACTAAAGCCTAATAACCGTAATCACACGTGAGCGGCGTCACGACGGTGGCGAGCAAATCGTTAAGTCAACCCAGGTTTTCCCAACCTAGCTATGAGGGCATTCACGTTAAAATTGGACCAATCGCAAACATGGACAAGTCTAACCAAAGCCGCATATTTTGGGCACATCTTGGGTACACACACACACACACACACACACACACACAGATTCTCTAGGAATTATTGATATATAGGCTACCTATGTAGGACGCCCTTCACTAATAATTGCCAAAGTTCAAGGAGCGCAGCCTGTAATCACAGTTGTAAATTCTTACAAGATTTGCATTGTTTTTACAGACTTGCGTACAGTAACAGTAACAAGTAACTAGTAACAAATATGGATATTGCAACAAAAAAAAGCAATAGGACCTCTGGGACCTGTGTCAGTACTGTTCAGGAGACATGATGAACATTTTGATTCAGGTTATTTTTGGTTCTATTTTGATGACTGATTAACTTGCTTACAAGACAGAATGAAAAAAAAAGTATTGATTGAAAATAAAGAAATTGGTGGCAGACAACACACACAATAATTGATCATTATTATTATTATTATTGTTATTATCATGTGTCAGAGTTCACAATGTGCTTGACTGTGCTTAGCATTACAATGATATATAATAATCATGGAAAGTCTGGGATCCTATCATGTAAATATTCCCAATCAGTGGGGTGCGTACCACTGGGGGAGCGCATAAGGTTCCCATGTCATATGCTATTTCTACACCAGAAAATGCCAATGCTGCTAATGGCATCCAGCCTACCTCCACCGTGGCTCTGACAGAGGTACGGGAACCTCCAGACGTTGCCGAGACCCACGCAGAAGCCCACGCAGGTGAGCAGATACTGGGCTTTGTTGTCCCATTTGGGCCGGTCGGCCGCCTCCTCCTTCTCCATCCTCTCCAGGTCCTCCAGGGAGGGGATCCGGTCTTCCAGACCAGGGTTCGGTAGCTTCAGCTTCATGGCTTGGGCTGGACCGTCGACTCGCACAGAATGTATATGATGGCGAAGCTCTTTTAAGTGAACTAGTGTCCTGAGATTGTTGGCGAGATAGTACATGCAGGCCCCCCTATCTCTAGGGAGGGAGAATTCACCTTCTTGCTTCAGCCTTTCGTTACCAAGATCAAGATAGCCACTTTGGACACAGCCATGTGACTCTCTATCTCAGATGCATCTGAACTTAGAAGGTATCAGTTATTGTCCTAACTGATAATTATGGATCCCAAAACGGTGTATCTACAGACCCCTGCCACGCACACACATGCACACACACACACACACACACACACACACGTGACCGTGGTTTAAAATGGGTCATATCAGAACAGGAGTCAAACATCAAAAAGTCAAAAATCATCTGTTAACATTGGAGTTGTGCTTGCCTTTGTCCCCACGTATAACAAATATACATACAATAATACACAACATTTACATGTTATCAGTATCTCTTGTCACACATCTTCCCAAAAGCTAATGTCAAAACACTTTGCTATTGAGATCACTATTAATACATGGATCATCCCTAATAGAAATGGGCACAGGATCTTGTACATACATAATAAGTGTTTCTTCATTTTAAAAGCAACGATTTGACGTAGGCCAATTAACCAGGTATATATGTGTGTGTGTGTGTGTAGCCTACCTTTTTAACTAAGCAGGCGGCTTTTAATAAAAACTAAATACAAAGGATTATTATCCTGGTCAGATTAATCAAATTGAATCTCTGGAATGCAAATGAAAAACACACTGCGCCTCTTTTAAGCCATTAAAAACCCTGCATTGTTTGCATTTCGGGAATATCAGCGTTGTTCAAAATAAATAAGAATATAATTATATATACAGGATACATATATATTGTATTGTCTATATATTACATGCATTACTGTTAGAAATAACCACGTTAAATTGTGCTTAACAGCTGTACCTCCCGCTTCTGTACACACGGGGTCGCTCTCACCCCAGATTCACATCAATCCGTCCCCAGTGTTGCTATCCCCAGCATGCTGTGTGGCTAAACCGGGACGGTAATCTGGAGGGCGGGTGAAGGGGGAGGAATGAGGGGGTGAGAGATAGGGGGATGGATCTAGACCGGCTGTCCCAAGCCATCCTGCATCAAGCCAGTCTAGCCTGGAAGAGCTTTACCCGTGTTGGCCACCTGCTTCTCCTTCTCCGGCCGAGGACAGAGAGCAGGAATACATTATAAAAGCTGACGAACAAAACAAAGCAAAACAAAACAAAACAAAACAAACAAACAATCCGGCGCCAGTGGACGTGGGCCTATACGCTGCTTTACGTGGAAGATAACGGCAGACGCGCACACTTCGCGGTGTCCGGCGTGTCGCGGCGCAGCGGAGCAGCGGTCGACCGCGGTTGTCCGGGCTCGGTAACCCCGGGGGGTGG
>OMNO01022001.1:0-11506 GCA_900303215.1 Trachyrincus scabrus | reverse complement strand
GGCCGCGGCCGATGGGTCTGCGGGGGTGACAGAGGCACAGGATGCGCCGGACGGGCCAGAACGTCCAGCGGAAATACGACCGAGGCACGAAGAAGACCTTAGCCCGGCAGAAGAAGCGGTCACTGAGTCGCCACGTGTGGTAGAGAAGACGCAGGGGGATGAGGAAACAGGTGAGGTATACCAAGGGGCTGAGGGGGTAGAGAGCGGGGGGAGTGAGCAGGCGGAGCAGAGCGGTGGGGAGGTACGTAAGGTAGGTATCGGAGCGGTAGGGTTTGGGGGGAGTCCGTCAGAGGCGGGGAACGCCGACGCCGGGCCGCCGGCTGCAGCCGACCCGACCCTCCAGCCCTGGGCAGAGGCGTTGGTGGAGCACCAGCCCGTCGAATCCGATTCCGACGAAGAGGAGGAAGAGGATGAGGAGATGTCGGAGGAGGCGTTGAGATCTCTTGTGGAGGAGGTGAAGGAAGGAGGCTCAGAGGAACAGGAGGAGCAGGAGGGCGAGGAGATGACCGAGGCAAGGGTTCAGGAGATTCTCAGGCAAGTGGAACAGGCAGAAAAAGATGTTGGGTGTTCACTTCCAGGTTGGCATAGCGATTCTTCCAGCGTTCGCGTGGAGCCCCCGACCCCAGGCCGCAGTGTCAGCTCAGACCTACTGGACAGGCACGAACACAGGTATGGTTTTGGTGTTATGTAATGAAACCTGACCTTGTTAAAAATGGCGACATCATTTCGATTAGATTCATGTATTCCTAACTAAACTACTAAATGAATAAGTAATTTCGTTCCCCACCTCTCCACTGGTTGTGGGTGAGGTTTGTTGAGAACCTTGAAAAGCGCTGTATAAATGCAATGAATTATTGTTATTAAACTATAGATTTTTCTCAGTTCCCTCATGTTCCCTGATTAATCACCATGTAGTCATTTGTGAGACCTTAAGATCCATGAGATCATGCGTCAGGGTCAGTGCTTTTCATTTTATTCACCATTGTATATTGTAGCTATTGCTAAGCTTTATCCGTCACCCCACAGCCAAGAGAACTCCAGCGACTCCATCACTTCCTCGTCCAGAGGCGAATCAGGGAGGTCCCGACACAACGGCGACCAATCACAGCATTCGCCCAAGGACGGGTCCCAAGATTCATCCAATGGCAGAAGGACAGAAGGAACACCAGTGACGGAGAAAAAAGTCCAGGTAATGGTCCAACGATTGATGGCTTGGGATGAAGACATTGTCAGACCTAGCTATGAGAAAGTGGAATGTACGCTACTTTGGAGGTTTCTACATTATTTGTTTTAAGTATTGTTTCCTGTTCTGTATTCTTCTTCCGTATTTTTTACAGGCACATGCAGGGTTCAGAGCACCTAACCACTCATCCTTTTTAATACATAAACTCAAATAAAACACAATTATTTTGTGTTTTCTTTTTCAAAACAGTGAACCATGAAGCAGAATTGTACCAAGCCCCAAAGAAGCACTAAGTTGTCAAACTTTTTAATGAATTCCCTGACTTGCCATAACATTATAATGCCTTCCTCACCAGCATTTTAGCACTGACCCCGATGAAGAAAGGACTATTACAACCAAAATCATCCGGCGTCGGGTCATTCTAAAGGTACCCTGCCTAACCTAGAGGGTACTTTGGCCTATCTTGACTTGGTTGGTGATATTGGTGGCTATATTGTTTTGCTTATTTCTATTGGTGTAGGGTACCAATTTCAGAGCTGCGCTCCTTTTCCCAAAGTCGTGTGTGTGTATACATACGTATGTGTGATTATAATGCAGCTTCACATTTTGCATGTAACAATGCACATACATCTGTATGCATCTGTACTGATACATGTGCATATTCGCTGTACAGAAGTGCAAGGCAGCACAGTGTGATTTACCGTCTGAAGGGGGTGACGCCTTTCTCTTCCCCGCTAACATTCAGCCTCATTACTTATCTGATGTGAATCTAATGTGACTCTTCCGTTCTCAGTGGTGTGGTGTGGTGATCGGGTGCAGGTTGCAGTTATTATTTCACAGATCATGTTTTTTTTTCGTTCATTTTTTTAACCACATCCACTTACAGGGAGAACAAGCTAAAAATGTCCCAGTCGAGTCAATGACGGAAGACCATTTTATCGATGACGACGGTAACCTCGTCACTAGAAAAGTAACGTATAACCATTTTCCTCCCTTCCCATTGTTGTTGTTACAGTCAAAGGCAGTTCAATGTGTTGCCTATGAAAACGTCCTTGCCTTCAGCTCTGAACCAGCAATCACCCCTTCCTTGTCTGTCTGTAACCTTTTGGCTCTTCAGGTCATCAGGAAAGTCATCCGACGTGTGACTTCTCCCATACCTGAGGACCTGGGAGGGGCCACGGACCTGTGGGATCAAGCACAGTCCTGGCATAGTTCCCTCTTGCATATGGATGAGTCAGAGGTTGGCACGGCAACAGTAAAACGATCACAAGGGGCCGGCGGTGTTTGTATTTTACATTGAAAGGGGTGATTGAGACGGTTCATTCGTCTCACTAAACAATAAAACCTTTCAGTTAACAGCAATCCCTCACACAAATTGCCGCGTAGATTAGCGGAAACATAGATAGATGTGTTCCTGTCTCACACAGCAACCACAACCGCTGAATTGTCAACCGACCCTTAATATACATTATGCTTTTTGATCATATGATGAACACTCAATCATCTCTCCTTGAAACAAGCATGGTGGCTAAGATACTAGAGACCTTTGGAGTGCAACCTCAGAGCGGCATGTGGGGATTTGGGGTTGGTGTGGACGCTGTCTTTCTTGTATGTGATGTGTGTAACAACATGGATGCCAGTGTTGCTTCTTCTTCACTGTGTGGATTTACTGCTGTGGGTTATTTGTGGAAGTTTAAAGTCATACAACTAATCAATGTCGTACCTCTAATATACAAATGCGTGTTATTTTTAAATGTAATAACACTAACAGTACTATTTAACCTTCGATTAACTGTTTGGGTTTGGTTACGTTTGAGTTTAAGTTATAAATTGCTAACATCATGAATCTGGTTTCAGGCTCTCTTCCAGACATACCCAGTGTCTGGTTTCACTCTGGTGTTCTTGGTTGCAGTGATGGATTTCTGGATGTTTTTACCTCCAACCAAATAAGAGCAACAGTCAAGTTGTAATTTTTCTGGATTTTTTGTTTGTTTGGCTCTTCCAGCAGGCGGAGGGAACCAGGAACGGCAGAAGAAAGGAGGAGAGGAAGCTACACTCGTAGTGACGGTGGTCGTGTGTCAGGTGAGCTTCCGTCACACGACGCCCAGCGTGAAGCCCTCCTCCCTTTTCGCTCTCATCACATAGGACTCAAGTATATTTTGGACGCGAAAATTCAAAAACATTATTTCATATCTTTCCCGACACGGCTGTGTGCTCTGGGCTTAAGCCTACCGTATATATTTGGCATATGTCCCTATGTTGTTCTGTTCATTCACTCCTTTTCTTCTATATGCTAGTTCAAATCTTCCCATAAAAAAATCCTGAGCTCTTCTCTGCTTCTTTTCCATGTATCGTCTAAGTTAGGTTCTTTAGCCTGTTTTTCTGTGTTGCATGGAGCTCCACTCATCCGTATTATAGAGTGAATGTATCTCCTGTATACTTTTACCTATGTTATTTAGCACCACTGCACCTAAAGCTATGCTCAACTTGTGTATGTATTTCAGCCATTCCCGCATACCAGCTCTAACACAGACTTAGCTGACTGAGTTTATAGTCGCTGTGGCGATCTGTGGTGTGTGTGTGTGTGGTTGGTGGCTGGTTTAAGCAACCTCACCTGGCCCGAGTCTGACTGATTAGACTCTGGGGCTGCTGGGTGAGGCTGCACACCTGTGGTGTATGAGAGCAATCAAGGCACACAGGTTAAACCAGCCATCGCCACACACCTCTTGCCAACTCTCCAATAAACCGGTTTATGGGAGAGTTGGCAATTGCTGATCAGCCTGACTCAGGCCAGGTGAGGCTGCCTAAACCAGCCACCAACCACACACACTCCACAGCCTTCGTCAGCTCTGTGTTTGCGGGTTTTGTGTGGATGTGGGTGGGTGTGCGTGCGTGCGTGCGTGTGTCACACAAAGACGCACATTGTTATGTTGGTGTTGTTTGTCAATTATATTCACTATAGAAACAGGCATAGTAATCACACACACCTCAGGGTTACATTGTCCCACTGACGCCATCTGTGTCTCTCTTTGTCCACCAAATCCCGAACATGAATAGGATTCTAGCGTACAAAAAAAGACATTGTGATCCCATTGGTGAGACCAAATCCCTCCCACTGTTTATACATTACAAGATGAATGCATTGAATGACATTAGACCCTTTAAAACCAAATAGAACCAGTCTAGAGACAATGTTATTGCTATGTTTTGTTTTTATACTAATCAGAATAATTCGTAAATACAAGATATAAAATCATCATGAAATCATAAATAAAGTTTGCCCCAGTCCAATTATTGTATTCTCTAGAAACACAAAAGAAGTGCATTGAGAAATATACCCTTTTTTTTCATTTAAATACCAGTCAAATTATATTGGTAACAGATGTTTCAGTGGCGCCAGGAGCGACAATTACGATGGTTTGATCACCCAGACGGGTTTTGTCCATTAAATAATAATGTGATCATCTAACACATTGCTTTGTATCTTCCAGGTGGGCAGAAAACCATGTGACATGTTTCCCGGGAACAAGAGGGGACTACAGAGCTCCACTGGAAGCGCTTCTCCTACTTCATTGGTTTTGAACGAAGCCAGAAGACGCCTTGTTCCACTTCAGCATGCATATGGAAAATGCACTTCCTGTCAATCAACAGACCTGGAGGTTCCTCACTTCCTTGTCTGTGGAGCCGTGGAAGATGGCTCTCCTTCCTGCTTTGTGCTACTCCGTACGTGCCATTGGTCCAATGGTGTATTTTTTGGGGCTTTTATGGAGCGGTGTGCGTGTTTGTACCAACTGAATAAAAAACGGCAGACTCAAACATCACAACAACAACAAGAACAGCGCTGGTGCAACTGAACTTGTACTTCCTTGTGACCAAAGATGGCACAAAACGCTCCAGCGGTGAGAGAAAAGTAGGACGTTAGGACGTCTCACGAAACAGAACACCTCTGACACTTCAACACTCGCCTTATAGTTTTCTTTTCTTGGACCCATTATTATCAGGATGTAAATTGGTTTGGGTTGTTTTTGTCCCCTTTCTTTTTAAAAACTGAACTGAGACAAGAATTTTTTTCTGTACATAAATTTACAACGTGTAAAATTCTTAAGAAAAAAAGGATTAAGCTACAGGTAGAGAATGCACTGAGGTGAGCTAACTTTTCAAGTGCTTTCAAAATGTATTGAAATGGTTCCACTTTTAAGGAAGATTTGAGTGAAATTTCCACATGTTCTTGTACAATTAATTATTATAGCAGGTATAATGTTTGTATATGAAAGAAGCTGATTCAATTTTAACAGGAAATTTCCACACACACAAAAAAAAAGCTAATTTCAGTTATTCCCGATGTGGGAATGGATTTAATCCTTTTAGAGTATTCATATTTTCATGCATGCTGTTCACATTATTTTGAGTACAATTTTTACAAGTTTGCAAACACTGTATTCAAAATTAAATATAAATCCCTTCATCCGTGTAGACATATAGCCCTAACATTTGTCACCAATTTTATATTTTCAATTTCGAAATGATACCATTAAAGCATTTATCATGTTTGGGGACGAGTAAACCATAAAAAGAAAAAATATGTTCTATCGCTTCTTGAGGGTCTAATGTCTTGTCTGTCTATGTAAAACTGAAGGGCAGCTTCTGCTACAGGAAAGACATCAGCTGAATGTAATTGCTAGTAGGTGGCTCGCTGTTAAATTATAACTGTGTTGTGTGTATTGGCTATAAGGTGTAGGAGTCTGTACACTGTTAAACTGTCTGTGTAGCAGTGTGTCGAGTTTGATTTTCAAAAGGCTGCTGTGGTATTCAATGAAAAACTGGGGCATTTGGTTTTCTTTTCAGTGAGGTATTTCCTTTGTTACAAACCTACTCACATTAAGGACACATAAAGGCATTTTTTTGATTGTAGCTCAAGGTTAGACTATTGTATGACAACACACTGGATGGTCAAAGCAATTATTTAAGCATTGAATCAATTGTGTTTATCTCTAAAACTGTGTGATCCTTTTAGACTTGAGCGTTTGTATGTGCAGTGACGAATAGAATTGTTTTCAATAAGTCATTGGCAAAACTTACTTTGCATTAGAAACTATTTTTTGTATTGGTTTTGAATAGATGCCCATGTAGTTCAAGTGTGACGTTCTACTGGTGTGTTGTTTATGATGCGGACATGAAAAACTATGTTAAGGACTTTGATTTTATGCAAATGAAGTTAAACTAGTTTGTTGTCAAAATCCCCTTCTCCTGTTATGTCAATCATGGGGTAGGGAATCCTTTGATATGGTTTAAGAAATAACTTCGTCAATTTTGTTTAATATGTGTTTTCACCTGAGCAGATTTTTCAATGTACAATTCTTACTAACACAGCCATTGAAATGTAATTATTTAGCACTTTTGGGTTTTCAATCTTCTTTTAGAGGCTATAGCAGATGGTTCCACCACAAATGTTTCAGACATCTTTAAAAAACTAAATTAAAACAAACAAAATAAAATGCATTCTCGTCTTTGAAATCACTTTATTCTGTTCTTGTTTGTTTCTTCCTGTTCAAACCAGGTTCAAACATTAGCATTCTATCTATAAACAATCATGAACCATTTCCTCTGAATATTTTTGCAATGTACATGGTCTTTAGTTTACTATTTTTTATTCATAGTAATTCACCATTTAATTTGATTTGGGGGTTGGATTATAGTGAAAGGCCAGAAGGATAAAAGGTTCATAAAACCATGTTTTAATTGGTGCATCTCACCATTGAATAATAAAATCGTTAGGTGTTTCAGCTTATACAGACTTAGGTATTATCAACACATTTAGTCATACACAGTTCATTGAGCTATACTGAACACCGCCGTTAGGTGTCGCTATTTCAACGCGCGTTGGGCAAGGTCACACGACGTTCCACTGGCGAACGTGCGTGATTCCTCCCAACAAACACCGCAGCTGCCGTCGTCTCCTCCACACACCGTCGCACAGACCATGGCGGACAGCGCGAGCGAGAGCGACACCGACGGAGCGGGGAGCAGCTCGGCCACCCCGATGTCCTCCTCGGCGTCGAATTCGGGGAAGCCGAGTGTGGTCATTTCACAGTTTCGTCTGGAGGAGCTGACGAACCGCCTGGCCTCGTTGCAGCAGGAGAACAAAGTTCTGAAGATCGAGTTAGAAACGTTCAAACTCAAGTGCAAAGCCCTGCAGGAGGAGAATCGGGACCTTCGCAAGGCTAGCGTCACCATTGTAAGTAATATCAGCTAGCCAGCTAAATGCTAGCCCACGTTAAGAATAGCCCATATACAAGTTCACTGGATAATGATAGTGTTGTTTTGGTTACCAGTGTTGAATGTGTACAGAATCCGTTCTGTAATACGAAATGTTGCGTTTGAACAACGCACATTCGAGCACAATCGGAGGGGCTCGCCAGCAGGAGTAGGGAGTTGCTGCTCGGCTACATTAGCAAGTGAGCCTCGGCTAGCGTGATGGTTTGTTAATGATCGTCAGCCAGTTAGCACGCTTTGTTTTGTTTTGCGTAGCTAATGGCTAACGTTTGCCTCTTAAGCTGACGCCAAGTTTGAGACTGTCACATTTGATGACCGATGCCTTCTGCAAAACATTCACAATTTGATTACTTCACCGATGGCTTGTTAACGTAACGTCACTGCGTTATGCCAACAACGTTCAAGTCAGATCGCTTTATATGTATATTGTCTAGCCGTAGCGTTAGCTCTGTATCGATGCTCGTCACTCGTCCCCAGTGCCTGATATATTATTCTTGAGTTGCTTCTCACGTTTTTCCCCACGAACGTCTCGGTGACATGTGGGCCTTACTGGGCGGGCTAGCTGGGTGCCAAGCTCGAATACTGGCCAGTCAGCCTCCTCGCCCTGTCCACCCCCCTTCTGAGGAGATGTGACAAAGATATTTATACATATTTGATCGTCGTTAATTTTTAAACATGTAATATATTCTCCCCCCTGCCCTCCCAACGTAAAAGTCCTTGATGTCATTAATGGAATGGTGGTCGATATGACACTGACGATCATTTCACAACACCACAGCTGTGACAGGCCTCATATCCTCTGTGTAGAAACCCCCCACGTTCATTTCTCATTTCTCAACAGTCTGTTTTTATGCAGTATTTGTGCAGCGAACGGAATATTCCGCTTCCTCTTTGGTTGACAGACATCAGGGGTCTGTGTGTGCGCGCGTGTGCCCGCGCGTGCGCACGGTGCACATGAAGTATACAAGTTTTAGCTGAAAACAATGTTTTTGACCTTCGACCGTCAATTGGTTTTTATACACCAGGCACTCACGTTTCCACTCTATTTGTGTCTTGTCTTACAGCAAGCGAGGGCAGAACAGGAAGAAGAGTTCATCAGTAACACCTTGTTCAAGAAGATCCAGGCCCTGCAGAAGGAGAAGGAGACCTTGGCTGTCAATTATGAGAAGGAAGAGGAATTTCTCACTAACGAGCTGTCAAGAAAGCTCATGCAGGTGAGTCTTTTGCACAAGGCAGTACTTTCCTTCAGCAACTTTGCTTCTTGAGCTGTTAGCGATAACTAATGTCCTCTGTCAGTGTGATGATGCATATACTAAGCCCTGCGCTGTTAGACATTGGAGTACGTGCCCTCAGTATTGTTCTACGGTATGGGTGTGTTTGTTGTGTGCCGAGGGGGCCCAGTGCATCACTACCAACTGTATTGGTTTTGCACGACAGCTTAAAAGGCCTAAGAGGACTTCACTGCGGCCCGCCAGCTACTCTTAATGGCTCTCAAATTACTCTTCGTCTCCTGTTTTTGGTCCAGCGGATCTTCCACGTCTTAATTCTCCCGACATTAGGGCGTATTCTGAACGCTCACTCCTTCCAAATCAGGGGGGATTGTGTGGTGGACCTAGGAGCTATAGGCCTGGCTGCTGGTTTGTTGACGTGTTAAGATGCCTGAATCCAGCTTGGCCACTTGCTTGTGTCCCAGCAGTCCTCTGCTAAACACTGTGCAGATGGGCTTGTTGTTTAGGCTTTTTGTTATCTCTCTTGTGTGCTAACATGAAGCAGGCCTACATCTGCTACTGCCCCAAAACCTGGCATGGACAGGCGGCCCGTAGTTTATGTGCTAGTGCTTGCACTCTGATGTGTCGTACTGGGATGTAATGTGGCGGCAAAATAACCAAAACAAGCTATTGTGCTGTATGATTCTAAAGAGGGCTTGTGTTTGAATGTTTGTCTCAAGGCATTTCTGTTGAGATTCTTGTAGGATAAGGCTGACCAGAGAAAAATGCTTCAGAATATCAACAGATATCCCCATTGCACTTCACTCTTGTACATGCAACTAAATGTTTTAGGGGAGGTTGGTGAGGTTCTGCAGTGACGTCATTCCATGTTAGACTTTTCATTGCAAATGAAAACATTACAAATATTTTGAATAGGGGTGTGGCGTATGGGTTTAAGTATGCACGGATGCTGCACAGAGTTGGTCATCTGCGAGCACACAGTAGAAGAAAGCTACTTGTTTGTCTTCCTGTGGAAGTTGGCAACCATCTGCACATGCATTTATTTTCAACAATTTCCTTTAAGTGGATAATATGCAGGGTTTCCTCCATACTTGGTCATTCTTTCCACAATACCAATGAATGTCCCATTTTGAATCCGTGCTGAGCTAGTTCCTTCGCGCAAACTCCAGCCTGGCCATTGTTTCACAATGGCCGTTCTTGTGAGGACTACTATCAAAGGAGTATGGCAGCATGGTACATGTAGCTCCCCCTCCCCTCCTCTTTTCAATAGATTCCCTCTATGTAGGCCAAGTGGCACAATCTGACACCAGATTTGCCCACTGTAGTCATCAAATTGTTCCTCGGTGACTCACAAGTCTCCTCCTTCACCATTCCCCCAACTCCTCTTCAACTGCCCTCGTGTGTCTTTATCCACCGTGTGCCCTCTCTTCTCTCCGCTGCAGCTCCAACATGAAAAGGCGGAGCTGGAGCAGCACTTGGAGCAGGAGCAGGAGTTCCAGGTCAACAAGCTAATGAAGAAGATCAAGAAGATGGAGAACGACACCATCTCGAAGCAGCTCACCCTCGAACAGGTACGTGTGCGTGCGTGCGTGCGTGGTGTGTGTGTGTTAATATCATTATTGAATTATTTCTCTCAATGACGTGACCACACACACACACACACACCTGACCAAAGTTTAATATAGGAAAGTGCTGTCCTCGCATCGGGTTGAGCGTGCGTCGCTGCTGCTCACTGACCAACCATGGAGTGTGTGTCAGCATGACATTTGTGGAATGCCTTTGTGCGTCCTGATGCAGTAATGACTCGCGCATAAGCGCTCTGTGCTGTGGGGGAGAAAAAAAAGAGACAAACGAGGTTCATTTTCCATAAATCTGTGAAGTATCATAGTGCGTTTCTGTTATCTAGTCACGCGTAGCCTGCATCGCACTGACAGCGAAGCTTCTCGCGCAACATCGGACCGTGGGCGGTACACAATGGTCGCGTGGGCGGGTGCATCTGGGAGCACGAATACTCAACTGTTGGTGTGGAGGTTTTTTTTCTTCTTTTGTTTCTTTGTCATGCGCCGAGTGTCTGTCTCATTCTCACGTCTTTCTCCTCCAGCTGCGGCGTGAGAAGATCGACCTTGAGAACACATTAGAGCAAGAGCAGGAGGCGCTTGTCAACAGATTATGGAAACGCATGGACAAGCTGGAGGCAGAGAAGAGGTAAGGGCGGCCTGCCGTGCGTTCAGACACCAGATCATGTGACCAAGTTCCACGAAAGACATTTGAATATTAAGACCGAAATTATTTTCCTTTTCACAATAGTACAATAGTGCAGTATACAGTACACAGTAATACAGTACACAGTAATAAAGTACACAGTTATACAGTACACAGTAATACAGTACACTAACAATACATAGTGTGGCACACCATCCGACGAGTCTGTCAGCGTGTGGAAGTTGTTCTTCCACAAAACTGCTATCCGGGCGTGGGAGGATCAAGAGTTCCGTTGCCAAATAAACACCAACACATGTATACGGCATATAGCGTTACACCCCGTCTTACACCGACACTTACTCCCGCCTCTGAAACGGATGCCCTTTAGTACCTCGTCACCTCGCCGGTTTCTTCCATCATAATGAATCCCGGTGACCTCACGCACATGTTTGGTTGTCCCTAGGATCCTCCAGGAGAAGCTTGATCAGCCCGTGTCGGCCCCGCCC
Source organism: Trachyrincus scabrus (assembly GCA_900303215.1). Taxonomy (NCBI): domain Eukaryota; kingdom Metazoa; phylum Chordata; class Actinopteri; order Gadiformes; family Macrouridae; genus Trachyrincus; species Trachyrincus scabrus. Next base: position 113 of record OMNO01022001.1, on the reverse strand, counting down.
TCTCCCAGGGATGTTTCCATGGAGATCGACTCACCGGAGAACATGATGCGGCATATCCGCTTCCTGAAGAACGAGGTGGAGAGGCTGAAGAAGAGCCTGCGCACCACCGAACT
>OMNO01021960.1:11445-29269 GCA_900303215.1 Trachyrincus scabrus | reverse complement strand
TCTACTTTTTCCCTAACTCTGACCTTTCATATGAAACACAGCCAAACATTGACAATGTTTAACACAGTGGTGTTTTTCCTTGTGGCAGCAGTAATTTAATGAGAAACAACCGAAAGGGGTTAATTAGTTATTATGTGCGAAGGGACGTCAGCATTTGGTTGGAACAATTAACCGCATGAAGCGACGATGCATGCTGAAACTGTAACTCGACACAAACCGCCCATGTTATCAAATATGCTTTCTATCTATATATCTATATCTTTATATCTTCTCAGTGGCCAGAAGAACATAATCTACTGGATTGACTGGATTTGGCATTGAAAAGAAAAAATCCTAAAACAACAAAAACATCACGATTTAGAGTAAATCTATAAAGCGATTTACCCCCTACTGTTAGAATAAGACAATAATTATAAGGGATTGTTAAGGATCTAAAATAAGTCAATAGGACAAAAACAATGTGTGTGTCATAAAACAAAGAGACACCTGCTCCAGATTAAATGACATCACTTCAACATGGTGTTCAAAACGGAATACAAGGTAATACAAACTGCACTAAGATTAATTACGGATATCCAATAGCTTTGTTTTTGTTTGTCGCATTTTGTGATTCAGGGATTTGGCAGTATATTTAGGATGTGCTGTCGTACAAAACAACCGTGTATAACGTAGCGCAGAATGTAGGACAAAATATAGGAGGTCTTATTAAAGTAGTACGGTACGATTTACTGTAACCTAGTAACCTCACCATGAACTCCAATGTCTGCTTTTTAGAACAAAAGGAAAGACACGTGTTGTATTATTTTATAGCAGTGTGAGTGTGTGGAGATTATTCCTTTACTTGGTATAAATGAACGATCTTAAAATGACCTGTGGGTACATTCCTTTCAGCAAATATAGTGCAGATGCTGCCCTCTAGTGGGCTTCTAAATCATTAAACAACAATTCAAAAGAAATCACATAATAACAATAGGTCGCATACCTTGCTATTGAAATATACAATTTGTACAATTGATGTGAAGCCAACTTAAATGTACATTAATGATGTATATTCAATATACATTTAGAGTACAAATGAATGTCACAGAATATGACAAATTAAAACGGTTACCCATATTAGGCAACCTATAGTGTTTGTCCAATTGACTTTCAGAAAATTCTAGAAAACATGTGCCTGCATATACAGTTCCCAATTATTATCTAGTCTAAAACGATTCATTTTAGAAAACCATACATTGTGTTGTTTTCAGTTTAAGGCCCAGGAAGAGTTCCCTTCCTGGAGAAGTTATCATTCCCTGTGTTTGGCTTCCTGCTTCTGAAGGCCATATTGAAGGAGGTATACCACCACAATACTATTCACGACACACTGGATCAGACCAAAGGAGGGCACGCCATACTTCTCATAGAGGAAGCCACCAATGGTTGGTGCAATGGTGCGCAGAAGAGACTGCACAGAGGCACACAGTCCCATCATAGTGCCTGTAAACGGAACAGGAATCAGTTTGACAGCTAAGCTTCAGGGTGATGGTTTGTATTCGATTGACATTTTCATTGAGGTAATATATGGTGTGGCTACTGCATAATATATACAAATACATTACATTACACCCAGTACTGTTCTGTTTTGAGCATGATTGCTTGCATATTCATGCATCCCAATCTTTAACTTAAATAGAAAATGCTTTTGCTTTTTCCCATACAGATAATAGTAGTCTTTGGTGTTATTCCTGATGTTTACACAGCTGGACTCCACGTCAAAATGTACAGTTTATACTATACAAAATGTACAGTTTATACTATACAAAATGTACTGTTTATACTATCCTAAATGTACTGTTTATACTATACAAAATGTACAGTTTATACTATCCTAAATGTACTGTTTATACTATACAGAATGTACTGTTTATACTATCCTAAATGTACTGTTTATACTATACAAAATGTAATGCACAATTTGTTTGGAAGCAGACGACTACAATTGCGCCAGTAACAACATGATGCCAATATGAAACCAATAATAAATGATTCTGGATCAGATCTTACCAGTATCAGAAGAGGGAACCGTGTTCGTGAGCATGCTGTCTGTGATGGCGCTGAACAGGCTGAGAGAGAACATCATCGGGAAGACGATGAGGCAGAAGTGGAACACATTCTGCATGGCCGCCTGCACAGGGATGTTACAATGAGAGACACATGAAATGGAAATATGCTTCCAGAAGAGTGTGTGTGTGTGTGTGTGTGTGTGTGTGTATGTCTCTCTCTCTCTCTACCTGGGCAAGTCCCACCAAAGCAGAGACTCCAACGGAGAGAAGAAGTAGCGAGCCATCTGAATATCTGGCCGTTATCCGGCCAATCACAAAGGCCTGAATAACCTGAAGTAGACACAACAATCAGTGATCACTAGCATATGCACAAAGTTACAAAGTCTAATCTGATGGCCACCGTGTTCTGGCTTGTTAAACCAAACTAATTGTATTTTCTTTTTTCCCTGTCATTTTCAAAAACAATGGTTCACAGGTATACATGAAAAATGATTTCCATTTTCGAAACATATTTTGCACTTACCATTTGCGCTATGCCAAAGTAGGCCATCAGGTAGCCCGTTTGTGCAGGTTCCAACTTAAAGAAGTTCATTCCAATAATTGTGAACATCACCTGGAAGGTAACTGAGTACGGAAAAACACATTTCTTTGGTTGCTTTTTATGTCCATGAATGATACAGATCTACAAATAACAAAAAGTTATTTATATGAATATATAGTTATATTGTAATGACAGCGGAGCTATCTGTCGCTATGGATACAGTTACAATAGTTACAAATGTAAGTGTGCATAATTAAAGTGCAAATGGGATCACAGGGGAGGAATATACAAAGCGTTCGTATTCACGGTGGGTATAGGCGTGCAGTTTATTTACAGTAGTTTATTTATGTGTAATGTCTACCACGTACTGTGTGTATATATGTACACAGTATATATGTACACAGTGCAAAAATACCACAAATTAGGGCTTGATGCAAAACAAGGTAATGAACCCAAAATGACTAATCTAATAATGAATATCATTTTTTGGTGGTGGTGGTGGTGGGGGTTAATCTATAGATGTAGCCTCGATTTCCAGTCTCTCTTGTGACACTTTCGTTGTACAAGAGAGCCTGGAGGAAGACCTCCTCCAGATTGAGCAGGCCTATCTGGTTTTGATTGGTGGATTGGTCTTGACACGAGTCGAAGGGTGGAACGGGCAGCTCAATGGACCAATGGCTGGTGAGGGAGCTTGACCAGTAAAAGCAACACATTGGGTCAGACTTTGTTGGGTAACATTAGTTTAAACATCTGTTACATGGATCTCACCTGACGGTAATCCTGACATGATCTTAACGAGGAATATTCTAGTAACACCAGGAAACTTCAGAAGTCTGGTGATCTCTGCCAGACTAAATATAGACTTATTCCTCTCACTGTTCTCACCTGGGGGAGAGACAACAATAAACACTCCATTAACGTAAACCTTATACATTATAAAATGAATTACAAACATAATGAAAGAATAAGAAATCCAGACAGACAGATAGATCAGATAGATAATTATAGTTATATTACGTGCAGGTTCTTCACGGTTAATGCTGGTCGATGGAGCTTGTACTTTAGTGTTTTTTGGGATAAACATCACAACCAACAATAAACTGAAGGTGCACCCCACTGCACCAACACATGAAGTAAAGGTTTCCCTGGGAAATATAATTGAAAACATTTTCATTACAAAAATCTGTCAAACTTTTCCAAAAATAGGTTAGTTGCAATGCTTTTGAGACATTGGGGAAAGGCTTCTAAGGACGGTGTTAAAATCTATGGAAAGCCATTGGGGACAAAACTGTCTGGGAAAATACGCTTGTACATCAGAATGCATCATGGGAGTTTTTGTTGGCGATACTCCCCATTTTGAGAGGACTCAAGAGAGTTGTATTACTGTAAAATCCTAAATCAACATAAATATACCGTAACCTAGTCTAATGAAAACTTTTCACATGAGAAATGGCAGTTTCAAACACAATAGCTCCCCATAATGACAAATCAATTCACAATGAATTACTAAACAATGACCAATACACCTGTGGCAGTCTCATGCAGCCACATGCCATCTACAGTGGCTTTTCAGGGCTTCTCCAACAGCAGGATACAGGCAGATGATGATTAAACCGGTTTATTGTAGTTTATTGTAGTTATTGAAGTTTGAAATAGTTTGAACAGGCAGAGCCGGTGGTACGTGCTGACATGCTAGCGCTCCTCCTGAGTGTGTGTGTTGGTGGCTGGTTTAACCTGATTGGCAAATGCCCTACAGGTGTGCAGCCTCACCCAAACCCAGAGGCCAATCAGTCTGACTCGGGTCAGGTGAGGCTGCTTAAACCAGCCACCAACCACACACACTCCACAACACCATTAATACCAACACAATAACTAACATTCCAATGCTCCTATGCTTCCAAAATGGAGGCAGGCAATGTACAAGCCCTATTAACAAGGTAAAATAGACCACGTAAAAATAAACACATTCAAAATACCCCTGTTAAACACGGGAAACGTGATCGTCTTTAGACGACCAAAATGCACACCAAAATTTAACGTGTTGACTAAACAGTGCTTTTATAGTCCATTCCTTTGGGTGGCAGCAGTTCTGGTCATAACACTTTCAGGTAACCTATGTTGTTGAAGAATCTATAGCTACCAAAGCCTGCTACAGAATATGCATTTGTATTTTAGTTGTAAAGGTTGACCTATTGTGTTAAATTAAACCAGCTAGCCAATTTTGGTTAATCTGGTTTGAATTACAAATGAGCCTATAGCCTACTGCTGTAGCCTAGTGTTTCTAAATTTCAAGTGAGCCCAAGCTTTGTAAACCAAGGTTCAAGGTTCAAGGTTTCTTTATTTGCCGTATGTAACAAGTACAATGGAATGCTTACTCCCCATTCACTCCCGCATTCTGACCATTATTGGAAACCAATGGTGAGGTTATTTCTTATTGTTTGATTGGGCTATAGTAGCCTAGGTTACCAACATTTCTCTTTAGGCTATGAAATATCATTAGCCTATTTTAGTCGAGTCAAACAAACAGCATATTTATAAATTTGCCTTTTCAAAAGGTCTATTTTATACATTCATATTTTCCTAAGTGTTATTGAAATTGTGTCAACTGGAATGCTTATTTGAACCGACTGAGAATAAATTATTTACAGATAATTGCATGAAAACATTACAGCACAGACACACATATTGCCCTGCAGACATGTGTACACACTTGAGAAGCAACCTGGTCCTTCAACTGCCTTGTTTAACTGAAGCTACAGTAGCGCACACAGTGAAGTCCAATTTATAGGCCTAATATATAACATGCCACATCAAAGACAATAATGTAAGGTCAAAGTTTCTGCAATAGAGCTTTTTAAATGCGAGAGGGACAGCAAATACAAATCATAGCATGCATATAGGTAGGTAGGTACTTTATTGATCCCTGTGGGAAATGTGTCTTGTGCATGCATATAGGCTATTGTAATGTATAATAAAAATTAAGTCAACAGAACTTCACAAAAAAGTCAGCTGGCAATTAAAAACAAAGCGATGAAGTTCCATGCTTATTTGGATAAATAGCTTAGCTTCTTTTCCTTGTTAGGCTACCTGAAAGTGTTATGGCTAGAATTCAAAGGAATAGACTATAAAAGCATTGTTTTGTCAACACCTTAGATTTTGACGTCTAAAGACGGTAAATTTTCCCTTGTTAACGCGGGTATTTTCAATTGAATTAGTATTTAATTTTGCCTTATTAAGGCGTATTTTCCCAGATGGTTTTGTCCCCAGTGGCTTTCCATAAAATCTGCTTTTGTTACGACTTCAACTGCCATGCAAGCCAACTACCAGACCCTCAGGAGCAGTGCCTTGCTCAAAGTAACCTCAGTACTTTATCCAATAACCCTCCAGTTGCCAGACAACCTGCATGCTCTCCCTGAGATTTTGTGAAAGGAAAATATGAAAATAATAAATATTATATATCTCTAATTTCATGGTGGCTGGACAGGTGACTTGTGGCCTCAGTATGCAAACTCTTTGCAATTTCCACTCAAACTCACCCATACATCGTGTTCAGATTCCCGCCAAGTGTGGAGCCTGCGATCATGCCAATGCCAAAACATAAACCTAGTTTAGCCAGAGCATCCGCACGATGCTCTGGTTCTGTGAGGTCTGCCACCACCATCTGTGACCCTAGAAAGTTAACATGGCAAAATATGGTTTGCTATTGTTGCTCGTTTTCATTTTAGATGCAACCATGGATTGGGGGTTCAGAGAAAAGCATGAAGAGAAGCAAACTTGCACTTACCAGGTAAAATGTGCATGAAAAGCACAGGTAGTTTATGCATGAATAGCATGGCAGGGGTATCTGCAATTGCCAGCAACACAAAAAACACAATCGATGCAACACAGGAGAGAGACAAGGCTGCTCGGGCCCCGAAGACATCTGCAAATCTGCCAATGACATCATTGTATGCATCAATAGAAAATAACTGCACAATTATAGTAGTTAAAACTATAAGTTATTACTTATAGTTTTATATGCCCCCATTCTGTCTATGCATGCTATTCTCACGAGCAAAAAGACATGTTACAAAACTTTATTAGCCTACATACCTGCCAAATACTGGTCCACCAAGCAGCTGAACAACACCAACGGTTGTTTGTAAATAGCCAAACCATAAGGTGTCAAAGCCAAGTTTCTTGGCCAAATACTGAAGAATTAAACATACACATACAATTGTGAACACAGCATACAATGTTTGATTTGGTATTATTCTGTTGATGAATTGCCTGTTTTCTCAATGTGTCACCTAAAGAAGCTAAAACACTCATTTTATCTTAAACACAGGTTAACAGTAGTCTTTACGGTTCCGTCCAAAACCTTTTATATGTTGCAATGTGCATTCGCGTTGTGTGCAGGCCAGCTTTTGATCCCCGAGGGGATCAAATACATTCATTTCACTCTACCTATTCACCTGATACAAACGATACCCAAGTCTGTTATCAGCGACCAAATGGACGTTGTCCAACCTAAGTCGAGCATGCCATAATATTTAGATTACGAGTAGGCCTACTTACAGGAGTAACCGATATTTGCAGAAACATCCAGGTAATGTCCAGTGCAACAACTATGTACGTTACATAAATGATCTGAGTTCTTTTTTGTTGATTAAACCCTTTTAGTTGAACAGAGTTTCCGGGTATTTCCTTCTTCGCGTTACCGATTGTTTGTTCCATCTTTCAAAAGAAAAAAAATACCCTATTTGCTTACCTACAGTTAAGAGAAATATGGAACAACAATAAGGATTGCCTATTTTACTTTGTCACCGCAGACGCCAAGACGTCGTACCTTAGTGAACTCTGACTGTGAAGGGGGCGTTTCCGCATGCATAGGTTTCATTTGCGCTGGGGACGTCCCCATCACTCTTTCAAATATTATTGAATTTAAAAATATTTGTTGAAAAAAAAAAAGATTAGGAGAAATACCGGGCACAAAGAAATGTTAATTGTTGAAATGTTAATGAATGAAATGCAAATTAGAACGCTTTGAGAAAGTTGTATTATTTTGCACAATAAGAAAACATACAATGCAATGTAAATATAGAAGGAAGAAATGCACATTGTCCAAAAAAAGCAACGTACCGATTCAAAAATGACCCAAAAACGTGCACTTTTGATGCGACGTTATGCATATGTTTTTCTCGCCGTAATGATCTACTCGACCTCATACCACTGTACGTCCACTGTAAACAAATAGTAAATAATGATATATAAAACCTAAACCTAACCATGCACTATACCTATCATTGTCACACCATCACAACATATAACCCGTCTAATCATATAGATATATCATGGGTCATAGAATGTAGTCTAGTCATAAAACACAGTGTGCCACCATATGGAGCCAGTCACGGGTAGCCTGGTTGTACCAGTCTATAATAATTGTCGTGCGAGGGCTGACTTTGGCCAGGCTAAGTTACAGGGCCCAGGTGGTTATAAAACACTGCCAAAAAAAAGTCAGTGGCAGATGGCTACAAAAACACGACTTTCCATGGAGCACGTTTAGTAGTACACAAAAGCATATTTTACATTATCTCACTATTTGAGGCTTTTACTTTGAAGTCTAAATCCTCAAAGAAAAGAATCCCGAGCCCCTCCTCCCGGAAGTACCAGTCTCCGTCGCGTTCTTGTGAATGGCAGTGGTGCTGAATTAAGGTCCTCTGTTGATTGTTTCATGTCAAGTCTACTTGTTATGTACATTCAGTCAAAAAATGTCCACAATGCAAACCCTCACGCCGCACGTGTACTGGGCGCAGCGTCACGGGGACATCTATCTGCGCGTTGATCTGTGCGACGCCAAGGTAAGACGCAGTGGTGTCTTGGTGTCTGTAGTTGTTATGCATTCATTGGTAGACAGCGATTGTCTTGAATTGCTCTGACCAAACGAATATACCCGAGCAAGTGATCTGTTGAAATATTCCTTATTTTTTTACCCATTGCAATTTCTGTTAATTTCTGGTGCATGCTCAATTTCTTTAGATCTATTTCTTGATGAGTAGTAAATTCCAATAACATCAACGTTTATCATTCCACGTATGCTGTTCTAACGACTCATAAATATGCAATGGTTGTGATGGTGCTTTCGCTTCCTGTTTAACAGTCTATTTCAAAAGGTGGACCAAGGATTTCCTACAAATGTTTCTTTCCTAACCCTAACCCTAACCCTTTCTTTCTTTCCATCACGTGTCTTGTGTTTTAAAACCTGTTCTAAAGTTGTAATCCTTGTCTTTGTAGAATCTTGACATCGCCCTGCACGAAAACACCCTTCAATTTAAAGGTATTGAATTACAGTAAAATATTTAAGTGACATAGGAGAGAAAAAAAAAACGCCATGCAACAATGCTTTGAAGCGGTTCCACAACACAATGGGCACATAAGCATCACATAGACTGTATATTGACAAATGACAACAAATACTGACAAATGCTAATCCTTGTCTAACAGCCCAGGGCCATGGAGCTCGAGGCGACAACGACTATGAGTTTTGTTTGGAGTTCTTGGAGCCAGTCCAGCCCAAGGTAACACAAGTCTTCCTTTACATTTGGTTTAACCATTGTGAACTGAATGGTAGCCTATCATTTACATCACTGATTCACTGTCCTCAGTTCAATATGTATGCCAACACTAGTCTCACAAATAAGACTTTAGATTAACATCTAAAGTTTGATGGCAGACGAGCTCAAATCTGGGTGAACGCTGTGTTTCATTTTCCTTTGCTTCAAATGTATTTTTAATACCAATCATGTTGCTGGGGGCAGTCTCCCCCCAGAAGTTCGGCTATAGCATTGGCGAACTTCTGGATCCGAGATTACACTGGCTTAGATACATGGTATAATTATACGCCATAGTCACAATATGTATATTTCATTCCTCATGTTTTACATCAAATGTAAACGGCGTAGCGAATTGGATGCAATTGTCATCATTATTGCGTTGTTTGTATAGCAGACAATATAAATCATCAACATTTGTTACACACTGCATTCCCCCTCCCCACGGCACCAGGTAAACCACAAATCGACCCAGCGCCAGGTGAACATCAAGATACTGAAGAAGGAGGAGCACTGGTGGTCTCGGCTGACACTGCAGGAGAAGAAGCCCCTGTTTCTTGCCCCAGACTTTGACCGCTGGCAGGATGAGTCCGACGCAGAGAAGGAGCTTCAAGCCAAGGTAGGGGAAGCTTTTCTTCAGATGAAGGAGGTGGATTGGCTTCTCTTCATCATCTCAATGAGAATCGGAGAAGCATATTGATTTAGATTTTCTTTCAACAAAGATCCAGTAGTAATACTGTTAATAGGACCACTGTTTCTCATATATACTCTTATGTTTTATACTCCTTATGTTTTATATATATATTTTTTCACTTTCAGGAAGAGCAGAGGATAAACAAGATAAGTGTTGAGTCAAGAATTCAAAAAGACCGTGAGTTGCTTCTTGTCCTGTATATTCTTGTATTGTATTGCAGTTGCTTTGCTATACAATCCATTTGGCATTTTATTATGCAACTAGACATTATTAGAAACACTGAATTATGATCTTATCCCTCAGCCTACCTTGGTCTGAAGAAAGGCTATTTATTCATGTACAACCTGGTGCAGTTCTTGGGCTTCTCGTGGATTTTTGTCAACATGACAGTTCGACTCTTCATACTCGGTCAAGGTTTGTGATGGACGTTAATGTGAAGTAGGGTGTATATAGTAGGAATGCACCAATATATCAGGCAAAATATGCTCGTAATCATCATTTACACACCATCAGTTGATAGTGTGTAAATGGCCAATATTCCTAAACTATCGTAACCATAATATAGCATATTAATATTGGTAATCCTGTAAAAAGAGTAATTGAGCTGACCTTCAAAGCTAATTAACAGTGTCTTGGACTGCTTGGCACTCCTTTTCAAGCACAAATATGACTTTGGTCCAGGGTTTGAGAATAGGTGTCTCCTTTATTTGCCGTGTAATTTAGCCAATTTGCTCAGATGTATGTTAGAGATAGGAGTGCCTGCAGTCTGGGGGATAGGAGATAGGAGTGCCTGCAGAGTCACAATATTAGTTACTGCATCATACCAGAGTGGGTTAAAGAGTACAGAGTGAATACAAGGGATTAAAAGGAGAGAAAGAACATTAACATTGCTCAGTCAACTTTTGCATATGAATGCACATAGTACAAAGTTGTTGACTAATATAGCACTAAACAGTGCAAAGGCACAGTGCTGCACCATTGTTGGGTGATGAGTGCAGGGCATGCTGTTCTCTAAAAGCGAAGAAGGGACATACAGAACACTATTATCAAGCCTTGTGCTGAGAGGCTATTCATTGACACACATTTGAATAATGGAAACCAGAAAAAAATGGCTAACAGATGCTGATTTGTATTGCAAATTATTTTTAGAGATTGGGCCCCACATGCTGTCTGATTATATCTGCCTGGCTTTGTCCCAATCTCACCTGTTTTATTTCTGTGTCCATCTGTCTATCCATCACATTCTCTGTTTCTCTCCTCTCAGATTCATTCTATGACACATTCCACACCACGGCTGATATGATGTATTTTTGCCAGATGATGGCGGTGATTGAGATCATTAACCCTTTGTTGGGACTCGTTAAGACTGGATTCTTTCCACCTATGCTGCAGGTATTACTGATAGTTTAATACGTTGGGGGTTGATTTTTAACATTTATTTGAATATACGATTAATTTCACAAAACCCTACCATCAGTTTAAACCTCTGGCCGGCCAGACATCCTCCCCTAAATTTACCAACACATAAGCACACAAAAAATTATTTAAAAAACCGAAGCATGAACTGGGCTATATCTCTGGTTATCTTTTGAAAAAAATGTGTTATTGTTCACTTCTAATGACTCATTCCTGCCTTTCAACAGGTGACCGGCAGAAACGTTATTCTCTTTGTCATCTTTGGTAGTCTGGAGCAGATGCAAAACAAGGCTGTGGTCTTCTTCGTGTTCTACCTGTGGAGCACCATAGAGATCTTCAGGTCCTCACTTCTCCTTACTGTCCCTCTCATTGGGTGTATTTTTCAATGTTGTAGTATCAGTTTACATCGGTTGCCATAGCTACGGTAGTCTCCCATAGCCAGACCTATCTCCACACTGGGTTTTAGCGCTGTGCCAGCGCTGGAGGAAGGTCTGGCTGAACCCATTGTCATTCTTGGATAGGGGGAAAAATGCTCTGTCTTGTTTGTATTTCTTTAAACCAATCACAATCATCTTGGGGTGGCACTAAGCCCAGGATGTCAATGTCAATCAATCATAGGGAAAAAAAAAAGAATTCACAATTTTTAATTTCTGAATATATTTCCACACTGTCCACTCAGCAGACACTAACCATAGTCCTCCCTGTTAACGCCATTGTGTGTACTCACTCGCTCTCCAGGTACCCCTTCTACATGCTGGCCTGTATTGACACAGAGTGGAAGGTGTTAACCTGGCTGAGATACACCATCTGGATTCCCCTCTACCCTATGGGAGTCATAGCAGAAGGTAGGTTAGCTTCCATGCCTCTTCTGCTCCGAACATGTTGGTAAAAAAAAGTCTTTGCACGCCAAGTCAGATTTTTCAGATCCATAGAAATCTAAATCCGATTTTTACGGATCCGTACCTTTCAGACGTAGTCAGATGCGAATGATAGAGAAATGGAGAGTAGTATCAGCAGTAGCAGCGATGATGAATTTGTCATTCCCTTGATTCATTATGGGATGAGGAGGTACACTGGGTACACCCCATCCTTAAAAACAACGGCCATGTTTTTACGTGTGTACGTGTGTACCAACATGGCACCCGTTGTGTATGTTACAGCAGCAGCTTCACATGGTCATCTGTAGACCTATCCTCTTGATCTGCCATTTTTTTTTACCTGATTTGTCTGTTGGTAATTGAGAAATCGACAATTTCTTTCACTACGTGCCCTTTTTATGGCCATAAAAAAGGACCTTTAGCCTAGAAAGAACTACGGTTGTTTTAATCACAATCACTCCCTATCCGTTGAGGTGTCATTTAGTTAAATTGTAAAAGATTTAATGAAGTGGGAGTGGTAGCCTTTTCCCCACTGGGTCCACAGATGTAGAACGTATGTTGTTGCTCTCCAACCGTTTTATTTTATGTTGTCTTTTCAAGCTGCCATGGTGTCATGATGTTCAATCAATGCAATGTAAAAGTTACATTGTGTCATTGGCAATTTAAACCGCAGCAATATAAAACCTTTACATTTGGCATGGTGCGTGTCTCCAGCGGTGGCAGTGATCCAGTCCATGCCGGTCTTCGATGAGACGCGTCTCTACAGCGTGTCCCTCCCCAAAGCCCTGGGCCAGTCTCTGAGCTTCTCTTACACCCTTCAGCTCTACCTGGTCATCATGTTCCTGGGTGAGTGTGCCTCTTGCTCTCCTTTGCTTACTCCACTCTTACCGACCCACCAACACCTTTCCTCCCAAACCCGCTTTGTGCAGGGATGTCCAAGTCATAAACTTGTATTTTTCATTCTCACCAGGTCTTTTTGTTAATTTCCGACACCTCTACAAGCAGAGGAAAAGACGTTTCCGCTCCAGGAAGAGGAAAGCCAACTAGCCAGTATCGGCGCGTCCACGCTGGGAAAAGCCTTCAAATATCTTCTGCTCAAAGACAGAATGGCCCTTCTCTGTCCTGTTCTTTTAGTTTATTTTTTAATTATTATTATTATTATTATTATTGTGTGCCGCCCCTGACTTCCTTTTGCCCTTCATACACCGACTGTAAAAGACACATTGATTATAATATCCTCACCGTCTACGTAGTGAAGAGGCTGTTACCTTACTATTCCACTAGGGGTCGTGCAGGTCAACACCACACCACATCACATCTTGCCAATCCCCACTCATCGTTTATTTTATTCGATGCTATCATCACACTATATGACAACTCCAGTGTCCAGTTAGTCAGATTACTTAAATAGTGGTGCTTTTGATTATTATTGTGATGATCATTACATATTTGTATACATCATTTTAATTGCTTCGACCGAATGATGTTTCTTATTGGTTTTAGTTTATTGTATGTATTGTCTTGTTGAAGGTGATGGAGTCATGCCCGAATAGGCTAAATGCGACTTGGAAGTTTCGCAATGAGCCACAAATAACCTCAACATACACATTGATTGTTAACATCTCACGTTGTTTTTATTTGTATCCATGTGTTTGTAATTTCCCTTTTTACTATTTAAATAAAGCAGAATGATACTTGATTTTAGGCTCCGTGTCTCTTAACTCAGAATGATCGAAAGGAAATGACACTGTAATGCCCACGATTCACTGCCAATGTGATTTAAAGGTGTGATTTAAAGGTTTTAGTTATGTTTTTATATTTTGTCAGCGACGAATTGACAAATCTATACGACCCTGCTCTGGGCCAAATGTTGTATATAAATAACCCAATTAAAATGACGTTACTGTTTGCAATTACCCCTGAGTGTAATGAAGTCCCAACAGGGACCTGGTCCAAACCAAACCCCGCCTGTTCTGACCACCTCAACACCTCTCTGTTAACACAGTGAGCCATACAACACGACGGGACACTGTGTTTGGACGATGCAGTGTCCATGCAGGGTTTGTTTAAAAGGGAAGGTGAGAGGTGTTTCTATAAATCCTCTTACAGGACTGCAGGCATTACGCTGAGCCTCGTTGAAGACTTTACATGTCAGTCAGCATCTCCCAATCCCGACAGCTGGAACCACCGTAGTAGACTCGGCTATAAGGTAAGATATTTATGTCTATTTGGAGTTATATATTGATATTAACGGTTGCATTTTTTTTACTACTCAGACAAATTGATACAGATTGATGTTCGACGGTCGTTTGTCATGTAACGATAACTTCCCATCTAGTTGTGTAGGCGCGGATATCACCATGGTCTTTGAGCATCTTTGCATATGATTGAATACATCTATGAGGAGCGCTCATCATCATCAGCTGATTTTAATACAAACTTGTCTTTTTTCGACGTTAAAACCAAATATTCCCTGGCAACGTAGCCTTCCTTCAACATACTTGTGTTGATGAAACCCCAGTCGTCTGTGATTCTGTAGCCATAGCAACAGGTGGGTGCCTGCATACCCCTATTCTCCTAATTGTATCACTATTAGGTGTTTGATTTTTGCAGCACTCGTTACTTACTTGTGCAATATTTATCTTAATTCGCCTGTTATAATATTGATTGATTTACCTTCCGAGCATATTATACATTTTTTACTCTCCCTTTAGGTTCTGAAACCCCCTTCAATTCTGGTCATTAAAGATGAAACACACAATGTTTATGTGTATATCTTCTCCATCAGCTATGCTTTCCTGCCAAAGCATGGGCGTAGAACTGTCACAGAACAAGAATGCGGATTCTGCCATAATTCCCGTTTGGAGTAGAGAGCGCAAGGGCCATTAACATGCATTTGCCTCAAAGGAGGAGACTGCAGTGGGGCCGAGTCCTATTCTTCATCTCAGGTGTGCTGTTATGCTGCCTCTACACACTGACTCTCAAGACCAAGCTGTCAAAGCCACGGTCCTCTCAGGAGGAAGAGGTCCTCAGTCAAAGGCTACACATACGGGAGGTGATGGCCCCCAATGTCACAGAGATGGCTTCCGTTCCACCGGAGCGTCTCAGAACTCAGGAAGCTGCACTAACCGCCAACAGGACAGATATTGAACAGTGCGTCTACGTGGAGCCGGTGCCTCCCATACCTCTGCCCACCGAGCGGCTGCTATTGAAGCCCACGGTGGGCGCTACCACGGGTCCACTGCCGACGACACACAGGAAGGGAGAGTACCCAGAGGACATCTTCTCTGTGGAGCAGCGACAGCAGGGCTGGGTGTTCCTTCACATCGTGGGCATGGTCTACATGTTCGTGGCCTTGGCCATCGTGTGCGATGAGTTTTTCGTCCCCGCGCTGGGGGCCATCACCAACAAGCTGGAGATCTCGGACGACGTCGCCGGGGCGACCTTCATGGCCGCCGGGGGCTCTGCCCCGGAGCTCTTCACCTCCCTGATCGGCGTGTTCATCTCCCATAGCAACGTGGGCATCGGCACCATCGTGGGCTCGGCCGTTTTCAACATCCTGTTTGTGATCGGCATGTGCGCCATCTTTTCACGGGAGATGCTGCACCTGACGTGGTGGCCCCTGTTCCGCGACGTCTCCTTCTACGTCCTGGACCTGGTCATGCTCATCGCCTTCTTCCTGGACAACGTCATCATGTGGTGGGAGAGCGTCATGCTGGTGACGGGCTACGTCTGCTACGTCACCTTCATGAAGTTCAACGCTTCCATCGAGCGGGCAGTCAAGCGGCAGATCAACAAGCACGTGAACACGGTGAAGGTCTGGACGGCGGAGGAGCCCACCAAGGTAGGTGTGGTGGGGTGGTCCCGGGTTTTGTAAAAAGCTGACATTATTTCCAAGAGGATGAAACCTATTTTAAGATACATTGGTGTGGTGTGTCGGTCAAGGCGGGTGCAGCACCTCCTCCTGGGAGCAAATACCTCAACAATCCTGTCAATGTACACGCCCACAACAGTTTAGCAATTAAAAATGATCAATACATGAATCAACTGGTTGTATCTTCCTCCATGAGAGGACACATTCTGTGCTATGTGGAGGACCTTAATGTTACTTAATGCTGCTTAATGCAATACATTAGGTTGCCTCTCCCTTGAGCACAGACTTATCAGCCTTAGCTGAGAACGGCTGGGTTTTTAAATATATTTTCTTGGACTTTGTACCTGGAGACAGGAGAGTGAAGAACGACAGAAAGGTTGGTTGACAACGGGAGGGAGTGACTTGTAGCATCGGACCACAGGTCAGACTGCGTTACTACAAGGTTGCTTACATGGTTTAGTGCGTTAGTGGTTGTGCCACGGAGCCATCCAAAACTACAAATATTTCATTGTGTGGCATAATGCATTTGATCAAAAGTAGAAACCACATGCATTATAGTATGTATTATATTTGGACATCTGGATTCACAAATGGCAACTAGATCCATTTTAAGAAGTATGCATAATATATAACCTATACGCAATCACAGCGGAGACTAGTATTTTCTGTTGAAACAGTCCTGGAGTGCCAATGATTTGTTCAGTGGAGCCCTTGAGCAGGTGATAGCTTGTGTGTGTGTGTGTGTGTGTGTGTGTGTGTGGACACTCCATCCTTTGATGCTGGCGAACACAGGAGACCACAGGTGTCACAGACAGCACAATGGAGAGGAGGGCCTAAACACAACATAAACGTCACTCTGTCTCTGCTAACATCCTGTCTTTCTTCCTGTTGGTAATCAGCACTTTACCGATGCCTTGATTACCCAGACAGCCTGCTTGCCTACCTAACCTAACTCTGCAGTGGTCCAGCATATGACATGCAAAGCCGCGAATTAGTGTTCAGTGTATCACCACTATTATGCTTGTGCAATTACCCTCAAGGACTCCTACATGTAGCATAAGTTTGATGTAATTACAACGCTAAGTGCTAGGGAGCATGGCTGTACATCCAACAGGCATCGTTGAAGAGGCTGCACTATATGTCAAGGACCCTTTAATTCCATCTAGCCACGTCAATGTAATAGCAATGGAACAGTGTGTATCGAATCCCTAAAAATATAAACATTAAACTTATACCGTAAGATATATGACTCGACAAATGGGCAATATAGTAGTATATATAGTATAATATAAGTATAGTATATAATAGTAATATACAAGTGTATATATAATTCGTTTAGTTGAATTTCCTCCAAACTGCACATTTGTAGATGCTTCTGCACATAGAGACCGTTTAGCTGCTGTTATACTGTATATATACTGTATATATACTGTTATATATACTGTTATACCTCCAGGAGAGTGAACAGTCACCGCCTCTTCCTCCCCCTCCACCTGCACCTAAAGAAGCCATGGCTAAGCCAGAACCCACGCCCAGCCACAAGAGTCCTGCATGCAGCAAGACGCCAACAGAGCCCCTGGAGGGCAAGGCCCACTTAAGGGTGAGAGAAACCGCATTGTATTTACTGTTCACTGACTGTATTTTCTAGACAAACAAAAGATTTGACACGACGATGTCTTCTCATTCACAGACACACACACACACACACACACACTTCCCTGCAACTGCTACAGCCTTTCCAAACACAACAGACCCCTGGCATGCTCCTTTGCTTGTGTACACA
>OMNO01021919.1:0-10334 GCA_900303215.1 Trachyrincus scabrus | reverse complement strand
GCTTTGTGCTTCGTGGCAGGATGTGTTAGGAAGTTACTACCCAGCTATTATTAACAACTGACCTAATTTCATTTTGCATCTAATTAATCTCGCTTGCTTCTTCTCCCTTGCTTTCTCTGTCTCTCTCTCTGTCTCTCTCTCTGTCTCTCTCTCTCTCTCTCTCTCTCTCTCTCTCTCTCTCTCTCTCTCTCTCTCTCTCTCTCTCTCTCTCTCTCTCTCTCTCTCTCTCTCTCTCTCTCTCTCTCTCTCTCTCTCTCTCTCTCTCTCTGTCTCTCTCTCTCTCTCTGTCTCTCTAGCTCCTTTTTCTCTCCTTTCTCGTCTCCATTATCTCTCCCTGTCACTCTTTTACACATTTCAACAAACAAGGACACCCACACGTACTCACACCCAGGTACACATACACATATGCTCTCACACACACACACACACACACACACACACACACACACACATGCATTCACATACACATTCACAAGCATGCACAGAAATACCCACGCACACACACAAGCTCATCCTCGTTTGCTTGTTGTTATGCTGCTATTAATGTTAAGTTAAGAAATGTTTCAAGTGAAGGAAGCTTCATACTTTTGTTGTAGTCAGTGAAAAGGAAGGGAAATAATGTCCTAGCCTTGGGTACGATGAGTTGTGATTTCTGATAACATGTAGGCCTATGAGGATTGCCTATGAGGATTGCCGTTGGGTTTCTTCGGTTGTTCTTGGTAGTGCATCTCTGTCTCTGGGTGGGTGTTTTGTGTGACTTGTGGACTCCTTGTGATTATTTCCCACTTGGACTGTGAACGTTACTCTGCGTCGTGGATGACGGATGGATCGCACGGTGTTGTCCGGGCCGTTGACATATTGATTTGTTGCATCATGCAAAAATAGGCTTCTAGTTTCTATGGCTTCCAAAGTGTATTCTCATTGGTTGAGTTCTTTCGTCCAATCACACAATCTCCTGGATCCCCAACACAACTCAGATCCATTCAGTGTTGTTTATTGTCCCTGTGTTAATCATTAAAACACTAGCTTACCACAAACGTGACTGTAGGCATACGTACAGCATATGTAGGCCTATAAGCATGTTTACAGAAATGTATTTATGCATGCACATAACAACAAGGCAGAGGCCCTATGGTCGTCAACTGTGTTGTCCAGCATTATACAATACAACACAATGCACATTACATAACACACAGAGCATCTGCCTCTCTGGGCACTCGGATACTCCAGTAATGTTAATAATACTAAATGACCTCCCATTAGATATTGACTTTGTGATTGTTCAGTATACCATTGTGAAGATAGCGTGGCCCGAAACCGGCAGCAACTGGGCTAGACTTTGTTAGACAGACAAAGTCTCCATGTTTGGCCTCAGTTTGAGTACTCGCGTATCTACACACGATGCAGTAGGTGGCGCTGTGCACCTAGATGGTCTGCGATCCGCCAATGAACACAAAGAAGAAGAAGAAGAAGAAGACTACACTTGCGTCAGCTACGTGACATTTGTTCATGTTGTTGCTCCAGTGTAGAAAAGCCAATCTGAAGATCTCAAGCCCAGACGATGGAGTGGACCTTCCCACTATGCCTACGAGAGGATGAGATGCAGAACATCTTCCGTGTTTTGGTACGGTGGCTTTCACACCTGATGCGAGCCGTACTCATGACCCGTACTCCAGACCACCAAGTGGACTCAGGTGCGGTTTGTTGAGAGTGTTCACATTACTCAAACGAACTGGAGGGTGGTCAGGTGGGGTCAAGTGTACTCGGACCCGGGCCCGGTCCCTTCGTTTCCCAAGACAACATCCAGACGAGAAGCGTGCACAGATTTTCCTGTTCCATTGTCTGCCGGCTTCGTTCATCTAGGTCAAACTTTGACTCCATCCAGCCAAGCTTCCCGAGTGGAGGATGAACGTTTAAAAATGCATTCTGTTTTTAATCTTATTTTCTTCATCTTTTGAAATCTGATTCCCCTTCAGCGCTAAATCCAATTTGGCTGCCTCCATTGTCTGTGAAACGATGCATTGTTTGGTTTGTAAATCAACGTAATCTATTCACTTCTCACCAAGGAGACTTACTGTACTGCTGCAGCTGATGTGTGGCACCAAATTAAATTAACGTAATATAAAAAGTGTTTACAAAACAAGCCAGCTGACCCTAGCCTTTGCCGTGTACCACTTTGGAATAACAGACCAGAAAACTGAGAAACAGAGAAAAATGAAGACCAATTCTAGACATCTTTTAAAAAACACATTTTCAGATCCTGCACACTGCAGAACGCTGCAGTGTGTCCTATATTTTTAACATTGGTTAATTTTTTGTAGTTAAATTTCAATAAATTTTAATTAAAAGGGTTAGTTCAGGATTTTGGCTTTAACCGCAATCAGTTGTGTTGTTATTGTTGGGGCTACCTGTATCGTTGTGGATGAAGAAGCGGTTATTTGGAACGGAATAGCGCCGTAGTAACTGCTTGTAAAATAAGCTGAATTCTCGTTTTTGGAATTGGCCTTTTTAACGTAGTTTACTGTAGATATACACACGTAAACAGATTAATGTTTGAATTATCTGGAAGGTGTATTAAGTAGTGGAGCTAATGCTCTGGCACCTGGGAATTTAAATCAGGTAGTAGTAGGAGTGGTAGGTGGCCAACAACACCATGTATGTGTATAATAATCAGGTAGTACTGTAGTAGGAGTGGTAGGTGGTCAACAACACCATGTATGTGTATAATAATCAGGTAGTACTGTAGTAGGAGTGGTAGGTGGTCAACAACACCATGGATGTGTATAATAATCAGGTAGTACTGTAGTAGGAGTGGTAGGTGGTCAACAACACCATGTATGTGTATAATAATCAGGTAGTGGCCAACAGTGCTTATTGGTGTTCTTTCAGTCGCTGCACACAGCAGTCATGACACGAGGTCGGACGCTACATGGAGACTTGGTGTGTGTGTGTGTGTGTGTGTGTGTGTGTGTATCTCTCACTAGAGAGGAAGATGAAATGCACAATGCGACGGTCCCAAAATAAATAAATTGGATCCTGCTACTAAAGTGCTGTGTACATATTTATATATTTGACGTTAAGACTTTGACCTTAAAAGACAAAGGCTGGCATACGTGTGTGTTTTGCTTTGTACTGATATCCAGTAAAACCAGAAAGAGTGACAATGTTTTCCCTCCTAATCACAAGAACATCCTGTCTCTGCCCGACTCTTGGATTTTCATTGTTAACATAGAAACAAACCACTGATCCATCCTATTTTTGGTCCAGAATCCAGCCCCACCGTTAGCTCTTCCTTCGTATTGTTTTTCCAAACATCTATGCTAGGGAACAGAGGTGTGCATGCACAGGATTATGCACTCTGTAGCTGCCGCTTCAAACAGGAGTGGTTTCATCCACTTATACCACAGTTACCAACAGTTACTTTCATCTACAACGTTAACAATTTAAATATTCTTCTGCGGTGCTTTGAGCATATTGTTTTTGCGTTGTCAAGGAAACATCCAGTCAATAGTTGTATTTGACCGTTGTTCTTAATGTAGGGTTTGTAGCGCATTGATTCCGGCAGAGGTGTCACGTTACTGACCAATCAGGATCAAGTATTGAACCATGATGTGGTATAGGTACGGCGTAGATTCTGGTACATGAGACAACATCACACAGCTGAACACTTTGATTGTTCTCAGCCTCATTTGCTTTGAATGACTAAATGTAAACATAATACTTTTATATTAAAACACTTTGCCCTCTTCTGTCTTCTCATTTCAGGTGGCCCAAGTACTCGCTCTCTCTCTCTCTAGAGTGGAAGACATGTCAATGAATTATGAATGTTGAACAAGATGACCTCCTCTCAGCAGCATCAGACGATGAGAGGTCCTAGGCTGAACCGGGCCCTGTCCGACCCATTACTTGTGCTGCTTCTGGCCCTCCAGCTGCTGGTTGTGGCAGGGCTGGTGCGCGCTCAGACCTGCCCGTCCGTCTGCTCCTGCAGTAACCAGTTCAGTAAGGTGATCTGTACACGCCGGGGACTCCGAGACGTCCCCGATGGCATCTCCACCAACACCCGCTACCTGAATCTGCAGGAGAACCTCATCCAGGTCATCAAGGTGGATAGCTTCAAGCACCTGAGACACCTGGAGATCCTGCAGCTGAGCAAAAATCATATTCGCAACATTGAACTCGGGGCCTTCAATGGCCTGGCGAGCCTGAATACCCTGGAGCTCTTCGATAACCGCCTCACCACCATCCCCAACGGGGCGTTTGAGTACCTCTCCAAACTGAAAGAGCTCTGGCTGAGGAACAACCCCATAGAGAGCATCCCCTCCTATGCTTTCAACAGAGTGCCCTCGTTACGCCGACTAGACCTCGGGGAGCTGAAGCGTCTCTCTTACATATCTGAAGGAGCCTTTGAGGGCCTGAGCAACCTGCGCTACCTGAACCTGGGCATGTGCAACCTGAAGGAAATCCCCAACCTAATTCCCCTGGTGAGGCTGGACGAGTTGGAAATGTCCGGGAACCAGCTGGCTGTCATCAAGCCGGGCTCATTCAAAGGGCTCATTCACCTGCAGAAGCTATGGATGATGCATGCCCAGATCCAGACCATTGAGAGAAACTCTTTTGACGACCTGCAGTCTCTGGTAGAGCTCAACCTGGCCCATAACAACCTGACTCTTTTGCCCCATGACCTGTTCACGCCCTTGCATCACCTGGAGAGGGTGCACTTACATCACAATCCGTGGAATTGTAACTGTGATATTCTCTGGCTGAGCTGGTGGCTGAAAGAGATGGTGCCCGCGAACACTAGCTGCTGTGCTCGCTGTAGCTCCCCGTCCAGCCACAAGGGGCGCTACATCGGGGAACTGGACCAGAACTACTTTCATTGTTATGCTCCTGTTATTGTGGAGCGCCCAACAGACCTGAATGTGACCGAGGGTAGCCCTGCAGAGCTGAAATGTAGGGCCAGCTCCTTGACATCCGTCAGTTGGATTACCCCCAATGGCTCCATCATGACACACGGTGCGTACAAGGTCCGCATTTCTGTTCTCAACGACGGGACTTTAAACTTCACCAATGTTTCCATGCAGGACACGGGCACGTACACATGCATGGTGAGCAACTCGGCGGGCAACACGACGGCCTCGGCCACCCTGAACGTGTCTTCGACGGAGAACAGCGGCTTCAGCTACTTCACCACGGTAACGGTGGAGACCATAGAGGCGCCACACAACGAGGGCTTCACCACTGTGCAGCAAAACGTGAGGCCCACCGTGTCTGGTCCATGGGAGTCCATCTCCTCCACCTCCACCACCACCACCACCACCACCACGGCTCGGAGCCCGCACTCCACCCGGGCCACTGAGAAGACTTACACCATCCCCGTCACAGAGCTCGGCGGAGAGGGCTCTCTCAACGGATTGGACGAGGTCATGAAGACGACCAAGATCATCATCGGCTGCTTCGTGGCCATCACGCTGATGGCGGCCGTCATGCTGATCATCTTCTACAAGATGCGGAAGCAGCACCACCAGCAGAACCACCACGCGCCCACGCGCACCATCGAGATCATCAACGTGGACGAGGACTGCGTGACGGGCGGGCCGGGCATGGAGGGACACCTCACCCTCCCGCCGTTGGAGCACGAGCACCTCAATCACTACACCGCCTACAAGAGCGCATACAACCACGTCTCCACCATCAACTCCATGCACAGCTCCGCGCATGAACCTTTGCTGATCCGGGCGAGCTCAAAAGACAACGTGCAAGAGACCCAGATCTGACCTGACCCGGGAGGGAGGGAGGGGGTGGGGTTTCTTTTTCTTGGCGAAATGGGGCGGAGTAAAGAGTGATTCACTCGAACACAGACGATATTTACAAGACAATAACGGGGTTTAAGGGGACGTGTTCCTTGGCTAATCATATGTCGGTGATGTTTATTCAATGACTTTGGGAATTAGGGTATGTCTACTGTTTCAAAAAGTGTCTTTACAAAACAAAAGTTATTTATTTAAGAAAAATATTGTGGTTAAATTGAGAAAAAAATGTATTCTGCAGTTATTTTTTTAGCTCTTAATTCATTGTTTTTCTTTCGTTGTTGATATTGGTTTACTAATATGCTTAAAAAAAAAAGAATGGTGATTATTTAATTTAATCAGGTGGTCTGACAGAAGATATAAGACAGTATGCTTTTTCCCCTATCTGGTCTTTTCAGTCTCATTCTCTTCCGCCGTCGATATCTTTCTGAAACACGATGATCCATTTCTTCGTGGAGATTTAAACCTTGATGGGAGATGGATCCTTCTTATTTGTTTCATCAGTTCTATCATACACAATTCAAACTGAAAACTGAGTTTGGGCTTTAATCTCATTACAGACAATTTTACAATGGGGGAACTATTTTATTTTTACTATTGTAAAAATAACAGCCAACAATTAGAGATCAATAAGTAATGAAATTATTGAGTTTATACTGTGTATTTATGAAGGAGCCGACTTATTTGTGTTGTTTTTTTTCTATACATATATTCCATTAACATTCACCTGATTTTTCAGCTGTGCAAAGATGTCCACAGATTATGAAATTAACGATGTCATTTACTAGCATACAACTGCTTGCTAATCAGGGAGGGTCTTAATGCAAAAAGCAATCATAGGTACATCAAACAAAGAGTCCTAATTGGAAAGATTCAAATCAAACAGTCAAATACACACGCCTGAATAATGAACAGCATTATGGTTAACTTCACGTCACTTCTCTCACATCCAAAAATCACAAGACACCTACTTACCCGAAGATTTATTACAAGTTATATTCTATTGATTAGGGCCATGGCGGCACGAGGAGAGCTCTTATCTCCCTACTCTAACGGCAGCGCTGCTAAGGGGTCTTAAATCCTTTATACAGCTGCATGAGCACACTGTCTGTCATACCCTCGCCACTATCACACAAGGCCAGCGCACGGAAGTCCCAGATCCACACCGGGCCCCTGCCAAGCACAGGACACCGGGCCCAGAGCCGCTGTCTTGCCAGGGCTTATGCCACGCGAGGCGTCAGGGGAGGGCACGCGGGAGCGGGCATCGAACAGATGTTCCCGGTGGCGCCCGCGTCTCATCGCCGCGCTGAGCCTCGACTCTGAGCCATTTCCATTTTAATTGACGTGCCCATGGGTTGAGGGACAGATTCGCCATCGAATGTGCCGAGTCTGCTCTGGAGTCGTTTGAAATGTGTGACGTTAGGGCGTCTCGGTCACATCCAAGACTCTGAAAGGTGTCTCCGGAGAGGCCATCCTGCAAGCTCTCCTTTTTATCTCTACCACCAGTCACAGATATATTAAATCCATGTAACGGCCCCGCGGTTATCCACAGGGGGCCTGGATTAGACCATAGACATATTATCACACATATTGCAGATCTCAAGACAAACCGCACAATCATTGTTTGATTGAAATAAAAAAATATCTCGATATACGCTTTAGCAATTACCAAAATCTTAAAAATACAGTACAACAAAAACTGTTTCTGAAATGAAATACAAAAACATGATTAGAGAAATATGAAATAAATGTGTCATTGCCTCCCTGGATAATATTAATCTTAAAGTTGCACTGATGTGGAGTGTGTGTTCATTTACTAAGTTGTTGACCACGGAGCGAGGTGTGTGTGTTGAGCCATGCTTGATTTGATAGTGGGAGCGTGACCGTTGTTGTACTCCGGAGTTGAAGGTAAACTACGAACGTGTTCGCCTGTCACATATATATGTAGGAAGTATAAATATTGATTGATTCATACTTTAGTTTTATTTGTTGGTTTGATTGATTGTTTGTTTTAGAGAGGAAATGCTGTCCTAGCGGTAGATTTATATGAGCATATGTTTTGAGAATAAAACGAACAAAAACTAAAAACCTTTTAAAGTTTGATTTTACATGTGCCAACAACTTGTTCTGAGAAGTGAAAAAGACAAACAAGCTGTAAGAAGATAATACATTGATTGATTAATTGATTTTCATGTAAACATTCTTTTATGACCTTTAAAAGATATGAAGATCAATTATAGGAACACAGTTTGTAGTTCAGACACAAAATATGGTTAAAAAATAAACTATTGTTGTTTTTTGTATTGTCTGATTCTTATTTCTGTTTTTGGGCATGTCATGGATGGTATTATCCACACAAGACACAAAGCGTTTTCATTTACTATGAGTTATGTGGTACCTGCAGTTTAAACGTTCGCTATTTTCTAATATAAGGAAGTACTACTTAATGCGCGTGTTGTGAAAAAATAGCGGTCTGCAACATCAATTCCATTTCCATCCTGGACCAATGACATCAGTGGTCCATCTTTTCGGTGATTTTGTGAGTTGATGTTGTGTCACAGAGTTGATGTTGTGTCACAACACACGCATGAAGCAGTACTCTCTTGTATTAGAAAATAGCCAAGCATGACTTTAAGGCATGTTTGAGATTATTTTTCCATTATATTATTACTACTATATCAAGTATAACGGCTGTCAGGCATTGACAGTCATTGCTGTGGTTACTATATATTACAAATGATACAACGATAACAAAAGATAATCACATTCACTGCAAACCAAGCTTTATATTCCCCTTGGCATACATAAAACAATGAAAATATCATTATTTTATTTATAGAAGCCAGGCAGAGGTTACATGTGTGTTGTGCTATATGATAGTAATATTATATTATCACAAAGGACATGTGTAAACACGGGGGACTCAGGGCACTGCTAACATAGTAGAATATAAATCTCCTTCACTTTGCTTTTGAGTTGTCAGGCTCCCACAAGTATGGCTGCACAATACATTATGGATGGTATTTAATACAATCGAAGCAGTGATACTGATGGATATGTAGTTAAATAAATGTTTTTCTTGTGTCAACGGCGATGGATATTCATGACAATTGAAGCGGTAAAACATTTACAGACAGACACCTGAAAGACATCTGACAGTCTGACAACGCAATCACTGGAGATGCTGGGACGTCCGGCTTTAAGATGCAGAATTGATACGCTAACATTTGAAATTGTATAATGCCGAGGGACTTGAGATAATACATGAGATATCAAATGTTGAGGTGTTTTCAAGGAACTGTCTTGAGAAGACATTGGGCTCCTGGGGAAATGCATCTACGTGAATTATCCAAATAACAGTAGAGTCCCTGCAGCTGCTGGCAGATCTGCTAATCACCACATCGTTCCATCTTGTTGACCACCAGCGAAATGTGCTGACACATGATTCTCTTTCCTCAAACGTAGGCCATGACGGAAATAAATAAGGTGTCAGATAAAAAACTGCATCTTGGTGCAGTGTCTTTATGCCGCTGATAAACTCAACACTGCTAGACTCTACATTTACGTATGTATTTATGTGTCATTTCAGTAATTAAGAAGTATGAACGCATGTTACTCTAGATCAGTGTGAATGTCATTATTAGTTATTATTGGTCTTTATTATAAGGATGGATGGAGGCTCTATCATACCTGCTGAATTTGTGCTTTAATATAGTGGATGACTTTGATTTGTATTCATCCAACTCATATGAATATTTTAATATTCAAAATACATTTGGAATGTTAAAAATATGATGTTTGTAAAAAAAGAGAAAAAATCCTAAAATACCTCAAATCTCTGTGCTTGTGTGTGTTTTGTGTTTTGTAAGGCACTGAAATGACATCTCAACTAAATTTAGTTTGATTTAATAATGAAAATGTACTGTATTTATGTACTTCAAAATGAAACTTCTTATTAATGTATGATTTCCAACAAGTCTGTGCGTTGTCATATTGGAATAATAGGCAAACAAAACCTCACAGTTCTGTTTAGCTTCAGGCTTTTTTGCATTCTATTATTATACAGCGTTATTCTGAAATGACATAATATTATGTCATTTCAGAATAACTTAGTATTCAGGAGCAGTAATTCAATAAGGTAAGGATAATAATAATGATGCTGAGGTTAAAACTATGAATGTGAACTGTGTCACGTGGAAAAAAAACACAGCTGTGCTGTAATTTCAATGGGGCATCAATGTCATAACAAGTCATTCTAATACTTTGCATATGTTTTAATACAGCCAATCCAATATCCCATCAGATTATTTACATCACGCCTGACTGAGAGCAATTCCACTTTGAAATATACCATTGAAAACCTTTAATCTCTGAATGATTCAGCTTTATTAATATTGCATGGCTTTGTTCCCCAGCATCAGATGCATTACCTGCCCAGAGTATTCATGAAGTCTGTGAAAGCAGAGAGACGGGCCCTTCTGGGGAGCCTTGGTCACTCAACTCCCTTCACCACCGTGAGCCTTATGG
>OMNO01021918.1:10520-22349 GCA_900303215.1 Trachyrincus scabrus | reverse complement strand
ATGTTTTAGAATCACACTTTTCCACTTCCTACATAAAACAAAGCCTGTTAATGTTGCACTCTGTTTTCAGCATGATCAAGTGTTCAACGGGGTATTTCTGTTATTGTAAATTAGCAGTGTCCATTTTGAGCAATCGTTGGCAACGATGGGAGAAGTCATGTCTGATTAAAACTCACTTGCAGTTTCTGTCGCAGGGTCCTCTTTCAAATGATGAAAAGCTGAGTCCTTGTGATCACCTTGTGTTTTGATCAAAG
Organism: Trachyrincus scabrus; assembly: GCA_900303215.1. Lineage (NCBI taxonomy): Eukaryota > Metazoa > Chordata > Actinopteri > Gadiformes > Macrouridae > Trachyrincus > Trachyrincus scabrus. The sequence continues at coordinate 22,095 of OMNO01021918.1, read as the reverse complement.
TGAATGCTTTCCATCCTAATTGGCTTGCACTTGTGTTGTTTACACCGGCTATAATATTTCTTTGTTTCTTACACTTTTAGCATGCTGTGACAGGAGGGGTTTCATAGTGAATAGGGAATGGAATTTCTCTGAGCTCCTGTTGCTAGTGTGCAGAATTCAGTTTGACGTGATATACTCTCACAGAGTAGTGGCATGTTGTTCATGTGTTCAAATTGTGCATACGGTCAGTGCCACTGTAGTGGCAGTGGAAGTGTTGTATCGTCTTCTTTGCGTTAATGACAAGACATTGATTTATTGAATTGTTTTTCATTTAATTCAGGGGATTTATGGTGGTTAAATATGACAAAAATAAACAGTAATATGATTCAAAAAAATCGAAGCAGTGTTTCACTAAGGTTACTTTCATATTGAAGCACAACTAATTGAAATACAATTTCTTTTTAATACAGTGCATGTTATTCTACTGCACTTGACAATGTATTACTCATAAACATATACAATGCAAATAAACTTAACAATAGAGCGAAGGAAGCAATAGCATCAAAAACAATATGATCAAACCTATTCCAGTATTGTTATTCAAGTCAGTTTTTGATCAAGGCAAACTGTTATACAGAGTCAGGGTTTCTTTCTCTGTAGCATGGCTTCAGTTCCATAACATGACATGTAAAACAATAATATGTGTACACAAGTGTACGCTCTAGTTCAGTGATTCTCAACTGGTGGGTCATGAGGGCATTTTGAGTGGGTTGCAGAGCATATGCCAAATATTAATCTTTAGAAAGAAGCCCATGAATTAACAAATGTTTCATGTTAATTCATGTTTCAATGGCTTACTATTTGATTCAGTTTAACCCCAATTGTTGCAGCTTTTCGTTCACTCAATGTTTTTAACAGTACATGAAGGCATTATTGATTACTGCAATATTGGTAAATACTTTTTTTATTTTTGGGTCGTGACTTAATGACTAATGACACATTTGGGTCCTGAGGGTGGACCAGTTGAGAACCACTGCTCTAGTTCAAATTACCGTCCCAATTTCAATACATAAAACTCTAAACAGAAGATATAAAGTGAACGGGGCAAAGCTAGTGGTAAACATACAACTTAGATTTGAGTGTCCGTGTTAACTAACACCTGTTAAGCGTCACCTCTAAGTGGGGTCGCTTCTGGTGTGGTCACATGGATAGTGAAACAGACAGGAATGCCTGCCATGGCAGTTGAGACTGGCATTGACTGGGGAGAGGTGTAGGAGTATGGCGGAGGCGTTGTCATGGCAACGCCTGGGAGGTGTGTGGCAGTGCCCGGGGGGAATATGTGGTATGTGGCGATGGTCACGTGTGGCGGATCTGCTCCAGTGCCATTGTCTCCAGTGACAATGTCTCCGGTGCCAACGTCTCCAGTGACAACGTCTCCAGTAACAATGTCTCCGGTGCCAACGTCTCCAGTGACAATGTCTCTGGTGCAAACATCTCTGGTGCCAATGTCTCCAGTGACAATGTCTCCAGTGACATCTCTGGTGCCAACGTCTCCGGTGACAACTTCTCCAGTGACGTCTCCGGTGCCAACGTTTCCAGTGACGACGTCTCCGGTGACGACGTCTCCGGTGACAATGTCTCCAGTGACGGTCTCTGTAAACACGTGTGTACCTGAGGCCATAACATCTGGCCCTGCATGTGCAATGTCTGTATTAATAGGATCTGTATTTGGCATGCCCTGCGTGATGCCTTCATCGAGGGAGGTATGTGAAGGATCACTATCCGACAGTGGTGATATCGGGTCGGGGATACCGGTAGATTTTGGGAGGTTTGCGATGTCGGGCAGAGCACAGGGGGTGGATGGGTGGTGCGAGGCGAGAATAGGGCCAGTCTGTGAGTCAGGGAGTGGGGCTACTGTGTAGGGAGGGTCCGTCTCTTCCTGGGCGTTGGGGATCATTAGCTCGGCCGGCTCTGGCTGTGGCTGTGGCTGCTCCTGAAGGCTCTCGGCCTCCTCCTCTGAGCTGGCTTCACTGGACTCTGATTCGCTCTCTGATTTCACCTGTGTTTGTAGTGAAGACGACATGGTTTGAAATACACAAGACATAACTTTGATTACTTCATACATTTGAGGAAAAACATCAAATGAAAGCTATACTTACAGGCTTGGAAAATGCTACACTAATGATGAAGAAAACGCAAAACACGATCCTTTGAAACACCAACATGGTGGTCTCTTCAGTATTTGCTGAAAGAATTAAACAGTACTTATATTATTACGCCAGATAAAAGACAATAGACGTATTGATCTGTCTTGTCCCATGTACTCACAAAAGCAAAATAAAATTTAGAGCTTGTAATGAGTTGACTATGAACTGAGCATTGAACTTACCTTAATAGCTAATCGCCTTATCCTGCTCACATAAAGCCCCCCCTAATAACCAATTCAGACTTCACTTCAGCTTCCCCAGTTTGCTTTGCCCTAAAAGTCTTGCACTTGCAACAGTTTGAATTGGCCCTCTCCTTATATACTTGCCAAGCTGTGTGGTTACAAGAACGATGTGGTTACAAGAGCATTCATTGTCATTAAAATTCTATACAAATATTTACTTCATAGACATGCCGCTTCCTTTTTACAATTGGCATGAAACCCAGACAGGCTCAAATTAGAGATCAGAAGATAACATACAAGCATTGTTGGGTGGCGGAAAAAATAAACATGTTTTTGTGGTTTTTGTCAAAACAATATTAAGTGGAACTTGATTTATTACAAAGCATGTCATGAGCCGAGACTCTCACTGTTGACACCAAACAGACTAAAGACTGCTTTCAAAATGCCTTTACTTTTTGGAGCAAAAACATACACATTTTTATCTAAGAAATGTGAAACCATCTGTAAGGGAAAAATATACACAAGTTACTACAGTGCAGTTTAGAGTGTAGTGCACAGCCGTAACTCCCCTCCCTGCAGGGGAGCCTGTAAGCGGAAGCTGCGGTCAGGTGCAGGGTGTCGATTTGGCTCAATTGTTCCCTACATAGTAAACACTAGCCTACATAGTACACTATTTAGGGAATAAGTATAGGGGAAATTCAGACACTAATTATGTGCCGGAAATCAATCCGCGTAAAAGACAATTGAGCTTTAAATAGATTAACTTCACCACCTTCAGGTTGTGGCGGTATAACAGTGTAATGCTTTGCCACAGCAGTGCTTAAAGGGCAAGTAAACCCCCAAAATCACCCTTTTCAGTTGAAAATGGTTCCGTTTGGGTCTCACGAAGTGACCAAAATGGAAATGAAATGTTATGAAATGTTCTGTAAAATACGAGGTCTGATGAAACAATAGGCAGGAGGCAGAGCGCTACGTTCAGACGTCTACATGTGCTCTGTTTATAGAGGAAGCCAAAGTTGTTTCGCTCAACAGGGTGGCGATAATAGAAGCACAGGTAGGCTACTGTAAGCCCCACAGCTAAGCAAGTGGGCGTTTGTGCTGTGAAATGAGTATGGCTAATAACGAAAACTTGTAAGTCCCATCGTTGTGGACATGATATGTGCATGTCATATTTCGGTATATTACCTAGTGGGCGTTTGTGCTGTGCGGTGAAATGAGTATGATCAATTATAATTCCCATCGTTGGGCATATAGTGTTTACTAGGCTCCATTGTCAGAAGATACACTATTTTCCATCGGTGCCTGCACATAAGTGTTGTATATTTTTGTTCACTTTCAGCACAGCAGCACCTATGTGCGCCAGGCACTGCGCTTTTGATGCGTTCCGTGGCCGTTTTTTCTCCCCCGACCGGCGGATCAGCAGCCTCTCTGTGTTCCGGCACCTACTGATTTACACAGTAAGGCGTTACTTCCAACACTGCCAATGAGTCAGGGTTTTTTTTTTTTTTTAAACAACCTTTACTACTGTCACGACCTGTGTATGGAAAACTAAATATATAAATTATATAATTAAATGCTTAAGCATTTCATTATATTAGATATTTATTAATTCAAGCATTTCATTCTATATTTAATTTTGGCCCTTACAACCCTCCACACGTCTATGGCCACGACTCAGATTGCATTTTCTGGAACTCGTAGGCGTTAGTTCTGCTAAAACAGGGGTTTACCTTTGATACAATCCATTATCTACTTACAAAATTACTTTGTCATTTCGTAAAAAAACTGAATCAGGGTACATCTTTGGAATACGCTTTTATAGGCTCTTGTAAAATAGGCAGTTTTTCCACATAAATCTTGCATAGTAAATTTGGATTTTACTGCCCCCTTGAGGCAGTAAAATCACAATTGCCACAATTGCTTTCCAGACAACCCTGTGGCTTCGTAATGCCAAGCTCACTACAGGACTTGGAAGTAGTCTTGACATCAGAATCGGGGCAACAGTCCTGTAGCGAAAGCTTGGCATAGATGACCCAGTGTAATACAACTATACACTCCTCCTAATTATGCACTATTCTAAAGACCAGTTTGAATATCAGATCAGTGTTAAGCAATATTTCACAGTCTAAATCTATTGGAAATTCCCACCCATTAGTACAGTAGGAGCACAATGAACACAGTCGATGAAAATGTAATTAGTTTATTTCACAGAAACAAAACAGCATTGCTCCACAGAAGAGCCCACTTCCTGCAGAGAAGGAGAATAGTTAAGATCATTCCAAGAACAGAAAAAAACCTGTTGAAGTAGATGAGTTACTGAAGGGAAAAGTGAAGTCTGCACACCTCTGCCACAGTGGTGTCAGGTGGTGGGGGTTGAGTACTGGGGACCAGCTCTGCTTTGTTCTCAAGGACAGTCAGACCCGTTTCCTTCGTCACCTGATTAGTTCTCCTGGGGAGCGCAGAATAAATGAAAATAAGGTTGGGTCAGGGCCCATGACTTCTAACACTAAAAAAGTATCTTAGCAGTTTATTGACATGAAGGGGTAACCTACACAAGAACGTATCTTAACATGAACCGGTAACATGATGTCACAGTAATGAATTGCGTTGCAAAACTAGCAAATGTAGCTACATGAGTGGAGCATTCTGGAGACCTTTCATTGTTGGTCCTCTTCTTCTTGATGACAGTCACAAGGACAGCCGTGAGCACCACCAGGCCCACGGCAAGACCCGCCACCCCATAGACAACGGGGCTTGAGAGGGTCTTCAGGAGGTGGTTCTCACAGGTTGGCCCGCTGTAGCCCAGCGCACACGCACAGCGAGTGTGGCCGCCGTGCTCCACGCAGTCTCCATTCCCGCTGCAGCCGGTCTCTCTGCAAGTACTGGCCTCCAGGTTCCTGAGCTGGCTACTGTTGGCGGTGACCAAGGTCGGGGCCTCTGCTAGTGGACGGGGAGGGGAGGAGGGCCTGGGAGGCTGAGTGGAAGGTAAGGCATCGTCTCTCCACCCGTCCTTCAGATGGACACCTGAGAAAGGAGGTAGGGAGCTTGTCAACTCTCAGTTCAAGCTACCATTTAGGAGATGCAAATATTTATCCAAAGAGACTTGCAGTGGATTTCCCTTTCTTTACACAATTTATTAAAGGAGCAGATAAGGGTTCGGCATCGTGCTCAAGGGACGCCTACAAGACATTGGGGTTTGAACCCAGAACCTTTCGGTTGGGAGTCGAACACCCTACCCCACTAGAACTACCATGCCCCCTTAATCCAAGCAACCCATGTAGGTACGGCACACTCACAGTTCTCGTCCGAGTGGTCAGGGCAGTCCGCGTGGCCGTTGCAGAACTTCTCGTTGGGCCGGCAGAGCAGCCCATCCAGACAGAGCCTGCCACCGTTGGGACAGCGCTGGGCCAGGGCACAGTGGGTGGCATTCAGCGCCACATGGTCATGGGCACACTTACAAGTCCGAGCCCCCGGTACTGCCAAGCACAGGTGTTGGCAGTTTCCGTTATTCACCCCGCATTGGTTGGTACCTGCAAAAGGAAGGCAACGGTTATATAAAACTAAAAAATTGTTTTTTTAAATTGCTTGGTTACCATAAGGCTGGTGCCCATATAAAGTGCCTGAAAACACTTCATATGACATGGAAAAGAAGACTGCATGTGTGTGCGCGCACCATATTTTTCACATACCAGTCTGGCTTGACTTGCTGTACGCCTTTAAGCCGACCACAGCTGTGCTGACTTCAAACCACATTTGCTTCTGTTGCTGCTCATCTTGGTACCATAGTTTGGTCTTGTCTAGACAAAAATCAACAGTACATTGTACAAGCAAACACTGCCACCATTGGGTTGAATAAATCTCAGTAGTGTGAGGCAAAGCTGAGATTCTTCCTCTTCACACATTACAAGTTTATAGAGGGGAATTTCAAATTTGGTTTACCCTTTGACGAAAAGCGCATTTACATTTCTAACTTTTTTTTTTGTCATTTGTAAAAAATAAGTCACTTAGGATTGTGGTCACTTGACTTGTTGGGAGCACATTCTATTATAATCTGATGTTGATCAGTAGTGTATCAAGATAGAAAAATCTGATTACCATTAACAGTCATCCAGAGGAGCAGGTCATCGCTGAAGGCGAGGGCAGCAAGCCCACTGCCAACCTTAAACTCCTTGTAACCGGAACCGTCCACTCTGATGGAACAGATGGTACCAGAACCTGGATGACAAACCCCAATTAAAACTTACTGTTTTACAAACAATACAAAAGTAGAGGAACCTGTTGAAGGCAAAACCAAATCTTACTGGTCTCAGCCCAGTAGATTTCCCCTCCATTGTTGGCGAAGACCAGCGACATGGGCCTCACGCCGTCCCGCCACAAAGCGCCTCGCTTGCTGCCGTCCATGTTGGTACACTCCACCATGGCCAGCGGCCCGGTGCCCTGCCGACCCAAGTTGACAAAGCACACTTTACCGCTGGGTGGGTGGACAGCGAGGCTCACCAGACTGCCGAGGTCCTCCTTGATGAGCACCGTGGTGTGGGCGCCATCAAAGGACGTGACCTGCAGGCGGGGCTGCTTGGTGCTGCTCCAGTACACGTTGAGCGTAAGCCAGTCCAGCGCCATGGCGGTGATGGTGTTTCCCAGCAGCTTGAGGAGCTGCCCGCGAGGGGACAGGTTACCGTCCCGCAGCTTGAAGAGCCCCAGGGAGGTGGTGCCCGCATCCGTCAGGAACATTGCTTGTTCCTGCAGGCTGTAGTCCAGCATGGTCGCCTCGTTGACGTTGGCCAGGGGTAGGGAGAGGTGCTCGGGCCATTGCTTCAGCTCCACTGCAGTGTGTCGAGCCTGCAGGTAGATCTAACCATACACAAGGCTTTACTATGATACTAAACACTACTTTAGGACAACCTTTTTATAGCCATCATCTATATTAGCATGGTAGCCACCATTGTGCCAACATAATGCTTTTAGACCCAGAACTTTATGCACATAAGAAATGTTATTCTAGCATATGCACATACGATAAGATGCAATAAATTAGATGTGGTTGAGGTGCATACATTAAAACATTTTGCCAACTTTTGGACAATCTAAAACCGGACAAAAAAGTGCAAACAATTTCTGGTCTTTCCACAAGGTTGATTAAAAACCTGTGTGACGGTAGAGGGGGACAGCATCAGCAGGAAGGCAGAGTTCCTCAGCTTGGAGCAGGTGAAACCATCTTCAGCCAACAGCAGACCAGAGGGACACTTGCACATGGCCTTGAGGCCTGGGGCCAGCACACACAGGTGGGAGCAGTGAGTCTTCTCACAGGGATTCTCAGCACCCATCTGGAGCAGCGAATGAATGATCTGCAACCCAGTTTAAAATGGTACTCCTAGTATATTTATCACAAATGGTCAACCAACATCAAGGCATTTGTAAAAATTAGTCACTTAAGATTGTGGTCATTTGAATGCAACCAGCAGGGTCACTAGTGGTACTTCCGCTTCCTCAAAGATGTCCACACAATGAACAGCTGTGGATCCTTCCCATTTAGAGCTTTTTGGGAGCACATTCCATTAGTTTTATGTTTAATAAGTAGTGCGGCCATCAATGCTTGCATCTCAGGAGCCAAAGCCGGCCCATCTTTGCAGCAGTCAACTGGACATCTGTAGATTTGCTGATAAAATGTACATTTCCACAACACAGATGCATTTCCAGAGGGGTTCTTTTCCCTTACCTTTACATCAAAAGGTTGTCTGGGTCGTTTGAGGAGAATCTGATAGTTCCTGCCTGTTCCCTTCTGGGCCACCTGCAACACACGCCTTTTGGCGTCGGACCAGTACAGCAGATCATTGAACACTGCCAGAGAGAAGGGGTTGGTGGTCTCCTTCATCTGTAAAATCTGTGCGGTGCAGACGGATGCAAATACAAATGTTCCATAACAAACCAGTCCGTGGAGTTTTAAAATATGTAGCTCATTAATGCTTTGAAATACTGAACCCCCCCCAACACAACCAAAGAAGACCCCATGACCCCCAATTGCTTTTCACCTGGATGTCCTCTCCGTCCAGATCGGCAGATCCTATTGCCTTCAGCCTCTCATCCGTCCAATAAACTCTGTTGCACATGGTATCCACCGCAACGCCCCCAGGCCAGCCCAGACTGGCGTTGACCACCTCCCTCCTCTCAGACCCATCCATCCCAGCTCGCTCAATCTTTGCTACATTTCCAATCTCAGTCCAGAACATTATCCTGGGACAGGAAATAAAATATTAGTAAACATAAAATGGAGATGAGGCGTTTCATGACTAGACCGGTTCAGTCTTGGGCCCTTTCTTGCACCATCTGCTAAAGTTTAGCTCAATTTTCCATAAACACCGGTGTTTTGGATTACTTTTGAAAGCACTCTCCAATTTTATAGATGCAAACTTTTAACTGTCTAAAATTGATTGGCTACATTGAGACAGTAAGTCCGAAAATATTTTAAAGGGCCTCTATTTTACAACCAGGTGGGATGTTTATTAGCCATTACAAGCAGTGTCAAAATCTACCCTCTAGTGACATCACAAGTGGGAGTGTCCACCCAGCTGTATGATGGATAGATGATTCTACCAGCTTACCCAGTGGACTGTGCCAACTGGTAGGCTAAAATAGGGGCCCTTTAAAACATCCTGCATTAAAGATAAGGTGGGATGAAACCCAAACATGCCATGGATAATAAGAGTTAATTGATAGTCATTGAGTGTCATGGGCCATTAAAGATGTCTGAACTGATCTGTATATGGTCTGGTTTTATATCGCAGGTCTGAAGGCATTTTAGATAAAACTGGCAGGGAAGACTCAGTAACAATCATCAGCCATTGTGAAATGCAAACAAGACTGCACAAAACAGACCCCTTTTGTGGCATCAGTGCCAGAGATCGAGGCTGGTCCAGGTCTTCATCCAGGATAACGCTGTAGTCTGGTGCCTTGGCAGTTGCGGTGTTCAATCTCACAGCAACAATCTGACTTTTTACCCCATCAATCCAGTACAGGTTCCTCCCGAGCCAGTCCACAGCAACAGAATCCGCCCTCACACCTGTGGACGGGGCAAATCAGGTCAGATGTGATTCTTGCACTAGCATATGCCAATCAGCCAGATGCTGTTGATGGACCGAATAAGAGTTGTAATATTGTAATGGAAATTAAGTATCCATGGGTAAATGCAGACTAAATTGGCATCACTATGCATAACAGTGACATTATCGATTAAGGCCAATCTTTTTGGATGTAGTTGCATGTGGCCAGTGTAAATTTCACTACAGCTATAACGGCTGACCCGAGGGGTTTTTAGCTTGATGGTTAGAGCGTGCATCTTGTAATCCGAGGGTTTCTGGTTTAAAACCCTCCGGGTATGTGTGGGTGTGTCAGAGGACCTCTGATTAGGGTGCCCTTAGTCTTTTGATCCAGTGAGGACCACCGGATGCTCTCAGAGTCCAGGCTGGCCCAAAACACCTTCTGCTCCCTCCAGTCGTAGTCCAGGGACAGTATGGCCTTCTTGGCCGTGGACGGCAGCACGTCTAGACTACCACTACGCAATCCAAACAGGATGAGGTCCGTCTGGACAGATGACAGCAGAAGTGGCTCACCTGCAGGGAATGAGGGTAAAACCACTTTCTCAGCCCAATTTCTGTTGGTCAATACTCGACTGTAGTAGCAACCAAAGTGTAACGCGAGTTCTTGTCCGATAATGTCCTCCGACAGTGCTGCATTTCTCACTGATAATCTCTTCCAGTGTCTACGGCAGCCATGACTGAGTCCAACAGTCCAAACTATAATTCTGTGACCAAAGCTTGCCGAACTAGGCCAAAAACCATCAAGAACAGTTATTTTTCTAGCTACAACCACAAATTGATAATCTAGTGTCTGGGCACAATAGAAACTTTACACAGTGTTTACAATCATGTATAGTAAAGAGAGGGCTTCACATAAAATGGGTCAATTGCCTTCAATCAGAACACAGGGTCTTCATCACCATCTGGTGACATCGCAATGGTTTGGCTTAGTGTCATTCAATACTATTCGCCCTGACCTTTAAATAGAGGGGTCAAATGTCAAAATTGAACAATGGGTTCTCGAGATATTCACCAGTTTATGTCTCATCACGTTTGTATTGTCATTTTTGCATTGGATTTATTGTTTTTATTTGTAGAGTCTGCCTAAACCTACCTCTACTAAAACATCGACATTTGCTCTACTTCACTTTATTGGCATCAAATCTTGACCCAGGTACTCAGAGTGCTATGGCCCTATAGTGCTACCAACTGATAATGCACTTGGTGGTATTCACTCACATGACATTTATTTCAGGCAGAAATGAAATTCTCCATTTATGCCTTGTTCTAGCTTTATTCACCATGATCCAGTAGCATCCACATTGATAATTTCACTTTCATAAGAATCTCACAGGTGTCATTTATTTTGGTACCAAGTCAACATTATAGCCATTGTAGTTGTGGAGATAGTCTATTCACTTTGGGTATGTTACTTTCAGCAAATACCTGAGAAAGCGGCCTAGTGATGAAGAGCTTAACGGTAGGTGTAAGAATGTGTGAGAATGTGTAAGAATCAGAAATTGCTTCTCATTACTGGCCCCTTTGGGCGGTAAGTGAACTGCAGCCTGTTGGAGCATTCAGATCACTGGAGTGAGAGCTCCGAGGGTTGAGACAACAATCATAAACTAATAAACTAACTAACGTACAAATTAAAAAGTTACGAAAGAACATTTGCCATTATCTGTGCTTTCAAATATAATAGAAAGGCTGTTCTACACAACAGAGTTGGGGAAGGTCTCATTTTTTAAGTTAAATCACAACCTGTTCATATATTGTCAATTTATGCATGTAAAAAAGTCCTAGTGTCCCTTAAATCAAATTTGAATAGTAATTTAACAGTTTGACTAGTTCGATGGTATGCCCCATGCAGTATTGCCACCACCACCATGGGCTGAATAAGAAAAGTGTGTCCATTACCAGTGATTTTGCAGTGGCGTCCGTCAGCCTGCATAACGTAGCCTGGGTGACACTGGCACTGGAAGGAGCCCGCCGTGTTGATGCACAGGTGACTGCATAGGCGTAGAGGACTGTTTGCACACTTGTCAACATCAGCACACTCGTCAATATCAACACAGGTGACCCCGTCCTCGGCCAGCTTGAACCCCGTGGTGCAGTGACATCTCTACACAAGAGT
>OMNO01021894.1:0-10591 GCA_900303215.1 Trachyrincus scabrus | reverse complement strand
GCAATGAAATCATGAATTAAATATTTTGAAACCTGAAAACGTTTCCCCACCTCTTCACTCTTCCCCTCCCCCGGTTCGATTAATCGTTAGGTTCTAATAACGACATCCTGTACCCGCGGCGATGCCTCCCCGGGTGCAGGGGTCCCGGGTTCAAGCGTGTGTCGTTAAATCGAAACGATCCATCTCCATCACATCTCCTTGTTCAAATCGGCCCTGGTTGCCATGTCGCCACCGTTGTTCTGAAGGAATGGAAATAACAGCGTAGACCGCCAAATGCAGTAATTACATGTTGAGGATGGACACGGTGCTTTTTGGCTGTTGCATCTTGTGGGCCTCGCTTATGTCGTCTTGGGAACAGATCTCATGCTTCTGGGGTTTGTTTGGCCCTCGATAAGGGACACCACGTCACATATCAAGAGCTTACTCAAGGTGATCTTGCATAAATGCCTGCAACCCCTGCATATAGACATAGACCTAATAGGCCTACTACTAACAACCCCCGTTAACATAGGGTAGGCCTACATCAAATGATCATGTATTGCTAAGGCCTTCGGGGAGACAGAAAAAATGAGGTTCACGCTTCTCTTCTTGGCCTGTAGTGGTTTAAGATGTGGATGAATGTGGTAATAACAAACGGCATTACCGAAGTGCCCTTGGATGATAGGACGAGGGACAATAGGCCTACATTAAACGGACCGTTTGGTGAATATTATTCAACGGCAAACATTAATTCACAAGACAAACTACCGTTAGACTGCTATAGTTAAACGGCCGCCGGGTCCTGTGTACACAAATCCTAGATGAATTCCCTGTTTTTCCCCTGAGGAGAATGTGTGAGTTCTGATAGCGCAGACAGAGACAGATGGGTCTTCCCACCGGGGACGAAATCATTGGTCGTACGGCGCCCTCTTGTGGAAGTGTTTGACACTACAGCGCCAAAAGTGTGGTTCAGCAAAATTGTACTTTTTGTATGACGCACCTTGTTTATGGGTTTATTTACCGAAAAAGAGAATACATCAAACTATTTTTGTAAAGTGTAAAGTGTTGACCACAGCTACATATTGACATACAAGCACTTATAGTACTATGCCTCGAAATGTCTATGTGCCTACTGGTTATTGGAAGAGATGTCAGTGACCCTGCTTCACAACATCAATCATTCACAAGATATCCAAAGTGTGCTCGTGGTTCTTCAACTATCCGAGCTCCGTCTGGCTGGTAGCCACTTATCTCTGGTTTGCCCTGCCTCTGCCCTCCAAACCTATATCGCTATCCTCATTATGCAATATGAATAATCGATACAAGCTAACACTGTGTTTCGTTGTCAAATGCAATACAGGCCTTTGAAAGCAGATCATTAAGGTAGCGATTACAGAATCAAGTTTATCATAGCAAGTAAACGTAGGTCCTACTTGAATCGATATTTGGCCCACCCTGGACACGACTAAGAGTATGAAGGCAGTCAGGCAGCACACTCGAGACAACGTGTAGACATTAGTTTATTGGTCAGCTCAATATTTGATCTGCGGCACATTCGTTAAGTTAGGTCTGAATCATTCAAAATGGACACCCCCCAATACTGGTGTAGCCCTACACAGCTAAGAAAAGAAACAAAGATACATTCTGGGATCCAGCCCTTTTAAATGTGCAGGTCGAACGTCAATATAATATGGAAGTGATTGTGATAATAAAAAAACTAAAACAATAATTTGTGTCAGAATATAATCAAACAAACAAACGTGAAGAAGAAAATTAAGAGATGCTGCTGTATACAGCTGTTGATAGTACCATAATATGCATAGGTTTTGAAAAGACCCCCATTAAGTGTTTTTAGTGCTTAGTGTGAAGAAACAAATGAAGAAAAGTTGTACAGCAAACAACACAATGCAAACAACCCATTTCAAGTAAACAATGCATGTGCACTATAATAACAGTGAACATAGAACATGCTGCACTAATACGTTACACTATTGTTGACCTGTAGCATCTGGATTATGTTCAGCTTGTTCAACACGTGATTCATCAGAGAAGTGCAGCGTAGATATGAATTACTGTGCAAAGTCTGACAGCAGGCCCCCCACCACTACGTTTTAGGTTTCAAATTAAGTGCGCAATTCAATAAAAGTAATTCATTAAGTGAGTGCATACGAATAAATTGCACGGACTTTATCAAAAGCTAAAGAAGTTCAAATGCAGACAAACCAATAGAGATTTAGAATTGGCTGTAAAATGAAGTCAAAACGTCACGTAAACTCATATTGACACCAGACGAAATATTCCGGTCGATCGGCCTCGTGCGGAATGTCAAGTAGCGGCATGTTCAACCAGTTTCAGCCACTTCTGGCCCTGCCTTTTTAAAGTGAACACCAGTACAGACTTCTCTCTCTCTCTCTCTCTCTCTCTCCCCCGGTTTCATGTTCACCCACTGGGCCTCAATAGCCACAGTCTCGTGACACAGCAGGACTGGAGATCCGGATTACATTGAGCCCTGCTGTGGGAAGAGGCTTTGAGGAAGTTGGCTGTGCCTACTGAACTTGAAAGCTGGCTCGCTATTTCCTTTCCAGCGCAAACTATGCAAGCCATACTCCTTTCATGCCGAAATCGAATCGAAAACAACATAAGGTACATTGTCTTAAAATCCCGAAGTGACGGGGTCTTTCTGAGGGCAGGATACACCGCACAACAATGTTTTACTTTCACTGACATTAAGGAGCCCTTTGAGGGCTACAATGAGAGTTGCCAGGCCCTTGGCGAGGACATTAAGAGGCTTAGTGAGGTGAATGAGGTGGTGTTTCGGGTAATTAATCGTCCTGAACCAGAGGGTCCACCATCACACGCTTTCCCTAAACCCCCATCCATCAAAGGTGCTTAATACTGATGGATCCAGCAGGTTGTCCTACCAGACTACGTTATTCATCCTCTGTGAATGCTGCTTATGTGTTGACATATCTTTCTGTAAAGAACAACACTTCCCCTTCTTAGTGAGCGGGGACATCGCCATGAGAAAGGTTAGATTTGGGCCTGGACTCGAACGGCCGGACGCCGATCTCGCGGAAGGAGGTGTGGACGACCTGCGACGTCCTGTCTCGGAGCTTCTGGAGTTTGGGCTTCATGTGGCTCAGTGACGACATCCTCCGGAGGGGCTTCAGCCGGGGCCGGCCCTCGCGGTCCCCGACATCGCTCGCGCTGTGGCCCAGGAGCCGCAGGGGCTTCAGCCGCGGGTGGATGACCCTGGAGAAGCGCCAGCGTACCCCTTCCCGGCTGTCCGTGGTGTCCGTGTCCGAGTCGGAGCCCCCGTACGCCCCGATGATGTCCCGTATGTCCACCGTGGCGCCGTTGGCAAGGTACTGGCTCGCCTTCTTCCCGCTGTAGTCCCGGAGCTCCACGTCGGCGTCGTACGCCCCCACCAGCAGCTTCACCACCTCCATGTGGTTGTGCATGGCGGCCAGGTGGAGCGGCGTGTAGCCCGCGCTGGACCGGGCGTTGACGTCGACGGGCACGCCGTGGCGTTTGCCGAAGTTCACCATCAGGGCCAGCAGCTCCGGCTTCCCCTGCTTGGCGGCCCAGTGGAGGCAGTTGAAGCCCGTGACGAAGTCCTTCTTCCGGACCAGCGCGGGCTCGCTGGTGAGCAGGCAGCGCATGCTGTCCCACTCGCCGTCCGAAGCACACATCATCCACTCGTGCTCCAGGGGGTGCAGGGTGACGGTGGGCCCGTCCTCGTCCGCGTTGGAGGACACCAGCGAGGCCGAGTCGCTGTCGCTCCTGGACGACGCGGTGTGCCGGAGCGCCATGGTGCGGCGTACCTGGGGCGAGCTGTGCATCATGAGCTCGATGAAGTTCTGGCGGCTAGCCCTGGGCGTGGTGCACTCCTCGCCTTCGGACAGACTGTGTAAATCCAAGTGGCCCTCATCACCACCACCACCACCACCACCATCATCATCATCATGACCATCTACATCATCATCATCAGCCAATGGAAGACCCCATTGAGTACGGTGGTCTTGTGATCCTCCGGAGTTTCCATGTCTGGTTCTCACATGAACGTGGTTCTCTTGTGATTCATCTGCTGGTGCTACAGACTCGACCTCTGCCTGGGTGTGAGTGGCATCTCTGGGATCAGGTCTACTGTGATGATGCGTATGTATCTGCTGCCCGTTGTAAGGCGTACCTGTAGAAGTTGCTCCACGCTCACTCCCAGGTAGAATGAACATGGAGCCATCTGAAGCCTCCGGGAGGGGCGAGGCGTCAGTCACCGTGATCTGCGGTATAATGTCGGACGCGGTGATGATGGGGCTCTCAATCGCCTTAGTCTCCTTACTTTTTGAACTCCACCGGTTCCCCATGTCGAACTCATCCGCCGTGTTCGCCGACTCGGGGGACTTTTCCTCGACGGGGGACTTTTCCTCAGGTGTTGTTTTCTCGGACGAAACGTGCGCGTCATTTCCGTAACCCGAGACGACGGCGGCGGACTGCGCCGCGGCGCTACGCGCGCCACTTGGACTCGGAGCGGCGCGCAACAGCCCACCTGCGCCTGGCCGCTGTGACGGGAGCGCCGCGTCGTTTCTGCGCACGGCTTCTGGTCGGTCTGCGTCGTCGTTGTTGTTGTCTGTCAGGTGGTGGTGGTGGTGGTGAGCTGGTGGGGTCATACCCTCACCCGGGATCGGCGATGGCTCGGCACACTGCCTACTTGCCCCGTTGCCACCACCACCAACGCATACGCGTAATTCATCACCACCACCACCACCACCATCAGCAACAGGAGGAGGAGGAGGAGGAGGAGGAGGAGGAAGACACTTCTGCCGATACTTCTTCTTCAGACACACGAATCGAACTCCGTTCTCAACTCTGACGAACGCGATCGCGTCCACGTGGCTCTTGAACGTCTCCCGCACCGCCGCCTTCTGCCGGCGGTCGTCGTCCGGGGGGAACACGCGTCTGAAGTGTTCAATTAAATCCACGCTTCTCACTCTGCCCCCCCTCTCCGTCAGAAAGCGTCGGATCGCCTCTTGGGTACACTCCGTCGCCATTGCGATCAATAATAAAAAAATAAATAATAATCGTTCTTTTGCTCAAGTAAAAAAAAAAAAAAATGTCACGTTAAAACATCGCCGTCCCGTTATTTCGTTTACGTCCACGGTGTAACGCAATGTTACGCACGGACGTGTGTCGTAAAGTTGCTTTATTGCGGCAGATAAATGAACAAGTGCTGAGTGGATTGTTGAGTTTTATATCTGTCATCGCCCAGGAGTTGCCAGCCTCCTAGCAACCGTAGTTTCGGGGAAACTGTCATACTTGAAGCGCCATTTTGGATCCGGTGTGGTCTATACGTGTATGGGGAATGGCTCTTTTGAGAGCCAAAATGGCATTTGGTTGCACACTCCCAAATTAGGGTCCTACCATGTACGGCATGGGGGTATGTGTAGATGTTGAAAACCTACGTTTGCTGGACTGAAATATAAATAACGATCTAAATTTAAATATTCGCAACTATAGGGGCTTATTAAAGGTGACTTTAAACAAAAATGTGTTAAATATGTATACTGTGTAAAGAATGCAATTGTTTATTGTAGTATTCCACCCCTGTGAAATCCACGATTTAGCATGAGCCAAAAAAAGTTTTCTTTCATTCTGAAGTGATTTGGGAAGCAAATAAACCAAGACAACTTCCACTAGCACTGATTTATGTATTTTTTATTTACAGTTTAAGCCAAAGTGTGACGATAACAGTCCAACTAGGATGATCTCGTCGGATATTGCACAGGGCCAAGGGGTAAATATCCGAAATCTCTACTTTAAACCCGTCGCTAGTTCTCCCTGAGTAGAAAGTTAGCGCAGTACACGGGACTCTATCACGTCGCTTTGATCTATAACCAATAATCAATACCTAACTGTACTTTAAACCTTAGTCCGTGTCTTTCTCTGTGTTTGTTGGCCGACTAAAAACACCGGTCAGAAACCTTTTTTAAGCAATTGAAGTCACATCCCCCCCCCCCCCCCACAGGTTACATGGTCTGGTCGATGGTACCATCGACCAGACCATGTAACCTGTGGTCTGTTTGTTCACGTCAGTGTATTAAAGTCTTCGAGATGACGTCATTACTCTCTTTGTGCTTTGATGTTAACATGTACATGCATTGGACTGTAACACAGGAGAAAGCAGCAGCCCGTCCCCTCGCCTTATCTGGTCACGTGGGCTTCGATGGCCTTCCTCATCAGCTGGTCAACAAGTCAACATGCCAGGGATTCTGCTTCAACATCCTCTGTATTGGTAATGAGCTATTTCTGTCCATGGTCATTATGCCAATCATGTGATAAAGATCCCCCTGTGTGTGTGTGTGTGTGTGTGTGTGTCCGTGGTCATTATGTCAATAATGTGATTAGCATCCTGTGTGTGTGTGTGCGCGTGCATGCCATGTGCATGATTTAGTTTGACGTGACGTGTGCCGCTTCCTAACAGTAAATGAATAACAGTGTTATTTGCGATACATCATTTCAAGTAATCTCGTGACACAGCACAGGTTCGGTGTAAACCGTCTTTTCGATTCCAAACACGACACCCCTAGGAGAAACCGGCATCGGCAAATCCACCCTGATGAACACGCTGTTCAACACAAACTTCGAGAACTACGAGTCGTCCCACTTCGAGCCCAAGGTGAAGCTCTCGGCCAAGACATACGACCTGCAGGAAGGCAACGTGCGGCTGAAGCTGACCATCGTAAACACGGTGGGCTTCGGCGATCAGATGAACAAGCAGCAGAGGTGTGTGATGATGATGATGTTGATGATGATGACAAATGTCCATTATTCCTTGCTGATACTTAATCTGACGTATATATATTTGTATGGGCTTTCAACGATTGGGATCGAAAGCCGATAGGCACTGGGTCCGATCCCCTATGCCAGCCCCACCCACCTGTTGTGACCCTTGAGCAAGATGCTGAACCTCTACCAGTATCTGGACTGTAGGCCTACATCGCTGTAGATTTTAGCGTCTGCTAAAATCTAGCAAATGAGTAACATTTTGTTCAGTGTCATCATTGCTTTAGTCATTTAGTAGCGAAATGACACAAAATCCTACAGACTATTTAGTCATGGGCTTTTGTGCCTTTATGGACAGGACAGTGAAGACAAGAAAGTAGGCTGGAAGAGAGTTGTAGGACCACAGTTTGGAACGACACCTGGGGCTGCAGCGAGGCCTACAGAGGCTACGTGGTTAGCTTAAGATGTTACCCGACACTCGATACATTAATCCCAGATCGGCAGCGGTGTTCGGTCCAGCGCTGATGATGTTGTGTTGCTGCAGCTACCAGCACATCGTGGACTACATCGACACCCAGTTTGAGTCGTACCTCCAGGAGGAGCTGAAGATCAAGCGATCGCTGCACAACTACCACGACTCGCGCATCCACGCCTGCCTCTACTTCATCGCCCCGTCCGGACACTCCCTCAAGTCCCTGGACCTGGTCACCATGAAGAAGCTGGACAGCAAGGTCAGCCCCCTGCCCGCGCTTTGCCTGTTTTTCTGTTTGTTGTCATCGTTAGTTTGATTACGGGGGTTTGGACTGGACTAGACTGTTTGGACTGGACTGGACCTTTATGTATATGATGATCGCTGTTATGCATTATAAACATGCCCACAATTTTCAATTATGAATGGTTTTGGTTGGGCTTGGCTAGCTCCAATACCATAAGCACTACGTACGTATCTGAGGAGCACACGCGCGTCTATCTGAGCGTGTGTGCCGGTGACCATAAGACCATATTTGGGGGAAACGCTAAGTGTAGCTGAAGCTGTGTTGTCTGTAATAACGGCTGCTGGCACAGACAGGACTGAGCAAGCCTGACATTGCACAGCGCTGTCCCATAGCGTCGTGACGTGAGAGAGAGCGGTGAGAGGTGGATTTGCTAATTTGTTGTTGGTTTCTGTTTGTGCCCGTGAGACGTCTTCGGATATGGTGAATCATCTGTGTGGCAAGAAAATGACGAGGAGGAGGAAAATGTAGTCTAACTGGTACTAAAAAAACCCCCTAAGAACTGTTCTGTCGCCATGGTGTGATTGAGCTGTGGAACCATGGCCGTCGGTGTCAGGCTACACTGTGCTATGCGTTATGGCGCCTCCCCTTTTTTCCGAAAACCAAAACACTTTGTGTGATTTTGTTTTAGACAATTCTTCGTTTTTTTTAATACAAACTTTGCTATTCGGATACGATAGTAGTTTTTTGTTACACTCTGTTTCAAGTTAAAATAAGCGGTACAAATATGATTGATTAGGTCTGCGTCGGCTCTGCTGCAATCAGTGTTGTGGATCCAAGCTGTTAAGTCCTGAGCTTGTTGTTCGTGATTAAGCTAGCTCCTGGTGAGCACGCCTGACAAGCAAGCCTGACTCAAGGGGGATTTTTCCGGACTTTATTGCATTTGTAGCATTTACGGGAGTGCATAGTATACCCATAAGAAGTTATTCTTTAAACTGCTCTTAAAAAAGTGTAAACCAAAAGCTAAAGTGTGAACCTAAAGTGTTCACAAGCACAGCCCTCAAACCCAGGATTATGGCACTTTTAGTGGTCTGGGTTTAGTTCTCTATGGGTTGTGGTGACTCTCTCTGTCTGTCTGTCTGTCTGTCTCGCTCTCTCTCTGAAGGTCAACATCATACCGGTCATCGCTAAGGCGGACACCATATCCAAGAGCGAGCTGCAGAAGTTCAAGCTGAAGATCATGAGCGAGCTGGTGAGCAACGGCGTCCAGATCTACCAGTTCCCCACGGACGACGAGACCGTGTCCAGTATAAACTCTGCCATGAATGTGAGTACTGGGTGTTTAGCACGGCTGGCGCGGCGCTATTTGGTTTTGCTATTTGGTTGTTACAGTTTTGTTTTGAAGAACTTTGTTTACAACTTAAGTTTGCTTGCAGTAACTCGTGTAGCACTCCCGAATCTCTCGATGACATCACTTCGGGAAAATCAGGGCTCTTGTGCTGCAAACGACGATTGCCGTTGTGCCCTGAAGCCTAACCTCTCCTGTTGAACCTCCTCCAGGGTATTCTTCCCTTCGCTGTGGTCGGAAGCACGGAGGAGGTGAAGATCGGAAACAAAATGGTGAAGGCACGTCAGTACCCATGGGGTGTGGTGCAAGGTGAGCTCCTCCTGTGGGATCTGGTTTTTGACTTGAAGATGTCTAGAGTTACTTGTGGCTAGTCTTTCTAGACCCGATTTGGGCTAACGACGTCTTTAGCTTAGCTAGTCTTAGTCGTCAGTTTAGATTTTACACCACAACTTGTCTGGAGCTTAGCTTTAGCACAAACGGCAGTCTTGATCTTGGCACAATGGCTAGTCCTTAGCTAAGCTTGGGCATAAGCGATTAGCAGCAGCTTAGCTTCAGCACAACGGTTATTCTTTACTTCATCTTCAGCACGACAAAATATTTTGAGCTTAGCTTTGCCAAAAGCTGCTAGATATAGCTTAGCTTTGGCGGCTAAGCGGCTATTCTTTAGTTTAGCTCGTTGCACAGCATGCGTGGTGACGGCGGCCCGGCCGACCCGACTGTGGTTCTTCCAGTGGAGAACGAGAACCACTGTGACTTCGTGAAGCTGCGCGAGATGCTGATCGGCGTCAACATGGAGGACCTGCGGGAGCAGACGCACACGCACCACTACGAGTTGTACCGCCGCTGTAAGCTGGAGGAGCTGGGCTTCAGGGACACGGACCCCGAGAGCAAGCCCGTCAGGTACCCCCCCCAGCCAGCCAGCCAGGGCCCACGTGCCTGGAGACTGTCATTACCACAGGCAGTTTATTTTATTTTATTTATGTGTGTGTGTGTGTGTGTGTGGGTGTAGTCTGCAGGAGACCTATGAGTCCAAGCGGCAGGAGTTCCAGGGGGAGCTCCAGCGGCGGGAGGAGGAGATGAGACAGTCCTTCGTCCAGCGGGTCAAAGAGAAGGAGATGGAGCTGAAGGAGAAGGAGAGAGAGGTAGACAAATACATCAACAAAATGGCCGGAGCCCCTTCTTCTTCTTCTTCTTCGTCTTCCTGCACTTCAAGTGGTCAAGAAGCGTCTTATTGCTTGTGTATCATAGCGATTGTGGTATTTTCTTTTTAACTAAAACTACAATACATTTTAATGGGATGTGATCCATTTCACAGCGGAATATAAAAGCTCCCCCCTCTAATATTGTATCGTTTGCATAGCTTTGTGCTATGCTAACCCTGCGCTAATACATCGATCGCTGCGTAGCCGCGGCCGAACAAACATCCATACGTTCAAAAAATGGCGGCCAAAGGAGAACCTTAGTGACCTCCATTTTGTTTTCCTGTTTGTTTGCACTCTCACGATGCAGCACGACGTGCAACGTAACGACTGCACAAACCGCATTCACAGTTCTGTACGCTCTTCTGTTCGTGAGAAGATGTCCATAATGTTAATATAGTTGGTGTTCAGACTGTAAGTAACTGTACTTATGTTAGCCGTCGTTATTTAAAACGTTGTCGTCTTTTGTATTCCTGAACGTATGCGGACACCGAGATGAATTCCGTGTACATTTTTGTACTTCGGCGAATGAAGTTGAATCTTGAATCTTGTCTCTCTCTCTCTCTCTCTCT
>OMNO01021893.1:0-10215 GCA_900303215.1 Trachyrincus scabrus | reverse complement strand
TTGGTGGCCCATGCCCGCCACACTTTGCGGAGCACGCCTCGTACAGATGACGATAAGCCAAAGCCTTAAATCCCAGACTTAGCAGTCTTATCGAGAGCTGCAGGAGCGAATGCAGCGCTTTAATGGAGAATGTGTGTATACCCGTGTGTGTGTGTGTGTGTGTGTGTGTGTGTGTGTGTGTCTATAGCTGTGTGTGTGTGTCTATGTCTGTGTGTGTGTGTGTGTTTTTGTTTGTGTATGCTGTCTAGGCTGTAACGGCACAAAAACACATTAGGATTTCTGTTTCTTCCCTCTGTGCCGGCACATGGTATATAAGTGCCGTACATAAGTCTCCATGAGTTCTTTTGAAAATAATGGAGATGTTCAGCCACAATGAATGATGACTCTGTGTCCCCATGTTGTCAGAAGCAATATTTCATAATAAGGAACTCCCTCGCACATGAAGCAAGGTTAGAAATAGCATCCACACAAAAGTAAAAAACACACATTCAGAATATTTTAGCTGCCTTACAAATAGAAAATGTAGTTAAATAATGTAAAGACCACAATTTGCTACAGAAAAAGATAAAATGAATATATAATACAAATGAAAACATGCCAGAAAGCCACGCCCATATTGTTCTCAGAGCTGGTGGGTTTTGCCACTGCTGACACCTGAATGTATTTACAGATTAGAAGCATCAAACCATACCTTTACTTTGTACTTGGATATAGTTAAATTAAGGCTGAGGATTGTAAGATAATGTACTGTAGGCCTACTGTAGGATATCGATTAGCATCCTTGTCTGTTTGCTTACTCATATGCCACAGGATTCTTCCTATGGTGAACAATCATTTATAAAGCTCATACCTACAGTGTCTTGTCTTGGGGCCAACATGTAAGAAAACAACAAGACACAGTATTTTACAAAGATGCACGGTAATAATTCACAAAGCAGCACAAACCTGTGTCCGCTACACTGTGACCTGCGACCTCGCAACCTAGCCCCCTCCAAGTCATCCTGCACGACCCCCTTCAACCCCCACCTGGTCCCTGGATGCCTGTCCTGGGTACTCAGGTACACACACACACACACACACACATGCACACACACACACACACACACACACACACGCACGCACGCACGCACGCACACATGCACATCAGGGTAATGAACTCCTAGGTAGGCAGCGCCACTTGACTGGCTTCTCACAAGACAAAATGCCAAAACAAATCTTGTCATAATTAGGCATAAGCCAGCTCATTACCATCTGCTTAATTATCCTATTAATAACACTTCCTGGGAGAGCTTGTTTACGGCTGCTGCAGCAGCGTGCTCGGGCAAATGTTTGTTCCTAAATGAGCAAACAAGCAGCAGACAACAGCATTGTTCAAACATGTCGGCTCTGACAATAGGGGAAAGCACAGCCAGGATTAATAGCATTAGAGCTGTGCCACTCTCGAGGGCCCGGCTCTGTCACAAGGGCATTGGTGTCCAGGTAAGATACCCTTCAGGGAGATGGCTATATTATTAGCGCTGTTATTAAAAAAGAATTTTGATTAATATTATTATTATGATTAGTATTATTATTGAACGTATCACTAGTTTGGTTTGCGTGTTGCTTTCACAAGATCATACTAATGTGTATAATTACAACCCGACACACAACTTCCCACTGCTCATTAACTAATATAAATGTATGTATCTATGTAGACACAACTTTAGACTTTCTCATAAAATAATGTTTTAATTCAGGCAATTTAAGATTTTGTATCCCTGTTGTATTTATGTTGAACACCACTGGGGTTAGCTTTTTTTTAAACTAGAATTGGCTAGTAATTTGTTTAATTACATTAAAAAAATGTCTGAAAGAGTAAGTCTTGACCTGGATGATAGAATCACCATGGCATTATGCATGCTTTGACTCTGGGTTAGCTTACCTGAGTCAACCCAAAGACCCAAAACAGTCCGATGAAGTCCTTCAAATAACACGTATAATGACCATGGATTAGTGTAAACCTGAATCAGATCCATCGGACCCCTTGCATCCGTCTTCAGAGACTCATTCATCCTCAGACGTCTGGAGCCAATGGCCTTTCCTGTGCTGAGATCCTCTGATTCCTCTGTCAGAGCAGCCTTGTCATACAGACACAGAAAACACATTCAAGAAGTATGTTCCATTCACAAAGCAGGGACGTGAAGTTGGCATTAATACACATGTAACATGGAAGAGGGCCCGTCACAAATATTGGTTATTCATTAAGCGGGATTTGCCCCAAGAAGATATATTTGTTCCTGCTCTTTCTCTCTGTGCCATGGGCAGGGGTTGGCTATGAGTTGTACTAGTAATGGAGAGATATGGATGTATAGATAGACTTAACAACAGGTTTGCAACAAATGGCAGAACTCTCCAAGCAATCGGATGCTTTTCAAGATCACCCTACCAAGCTAAGGACATCTGAGAGTAGTTGACCCAAATCGGAAAGTCACAAATCTTCTGTATCGTCTTCCTCTAGCATGACGACTGTTTAAACTTCATATTATCAGGAGGAGGGCAGCAGCTTCACCCACACACACAAACCATTCCCTCACTATTCTCCTCCTCCGCCCTCCATCTCCTCCGCCTCCCTCCTGCCTGACTGCTGATGACTTTGCCACCATCTCTGATAAGGGGGTGGTAGCTAATAGCAGCCGATTGTCTGCAGCACTCTCTCACACACACAGATTTGCATTCATGCTGCAGTTAGGATATGGGATTATATAGGACCAACTGAGAGATCTTCTGCTAATAGCAATCATGTAGGATAATAACCTAGCAATTAGGAAAAATTGTGAATGCTGTCTGCACTGTTCCCTTCACATACTTCATGTCTTCTTGTTACTTCAATGCATTTAGTGGTCATTTCCATCTAAAAAAGTGTAAAATCCACTGTAAAAAAAGATTAATTCAATAGGCTCATTAGGTGCGTTTCCATTCACCTGTTTTTATGCGCATTTTCAATTTGTGCATAAAAAAAAAACCTGAGTGGAAACGCTGAGAATTTGAAATAATCTTGAAATATCGCAAAAAAGTTGCAATGGAAGTGCAATGGAAACAAATTCAGTGAATAAATGTGAATAAATGATGACGTACAGAAATCACATGACTTAAATGTCACTCAAGCTCCCGCTCGTATGCACACAGGGCTGTTAGAGCACATAGCTGTAATATTAGTTGTTCAAAGCTCTCCATTTCCATTGTCCAGTGTGCTCTCCGTCACCAAGCTTTTGTTTCTTTTTGAGGTTTGACTGGCGCTCTTTTAGGGTGCTTTCACACCTGAGCTGTTTGGTCCATTTTAATCGAACCCTGGAGCGTTTCCCCCTGATAGTACGGTACACCCCTTCGGGGTGGTGTGAACGCTCATTCGAACCTTGGTGCGGACCAAACAGCCGAACTCTGGTCCGCTTGAAAACGAGGGTCTTGGTCCGCTTCCAAGTGAACTCTGGTTCAGTTCGCTTTAGATGTGGGCGTGATCCGACCCAACTATAGGAAGCGAACCAAAAAAACAATGCATTGTGGGTTGAATGTACACTTTTCCCGGGAACTGGAAATAATAAACATGTTCAGCCAGGTATACGTTAACTTTACCTAGATTAAAATGAGACGTGAATGAGACGTGGTGCAAGCACGTGGTGAAAGCACTCATCCAATTATAGTCGGACGACTAGGCTATATAAAGCAATTGCTTGTGGTTACTCACAAAAACACTGACGCTTTTAAATTATTCAGTGACCCAATGGTGGAAATGGGGTTATTTTTAATTTGTAGGAACACCAAAGCAAAATGACAAAGCCCAAGACCCTGGTTCTGTTGCTTTAATGCTTGGTTTACTTTATACACCCTTTAACACCTACACCACGCCATGGTGTGGACTCCTACACCTACACACATTACTGAAAGCTGATTTCACACCCCATCTTATGTACTCTTCTTACGTTTAATCAAACCTTTTTTGTTAAACTTCCGTTCTGAGCGGACCACTCTTCTTTGTAGCGGTCTTAACACCAACCTTTCTGGTGATGCTACCACTGTGGCGTCTATGACACCCAGCTCTACCTCTCCTTATACCCAGAGGGTAAAGCCTTTCGACTCAAACTTTAACTCAGTCTGTTTTACCTTCTGCTGCGGATTTAAAATGCAGTCTATTCACCCTACCAGCGTGAGCATGTTACGCCTCGCTTCGCTCCGCTAGCTCCCCGTAGAAGTCTGTTCACAGTTCAAATCCTGCGGACGCTTGTTCTCGTGACAGTCAATGAATCTATAGTCACTCATTGTTCAAACCTGCCCTCTGCGTTCCGCAAGTGATCAGAGATCAGGATCTGGCGGCGCCTCCACCGGAGCTAGACGTCTCCATACAGTCTTTCACACTGTTAAGCACCTGATGTTATCTCACATGCTAGGCTGTGCTGCAGACCTGCTGTTGTTGGTCATTGATGTTGGGGCACTGTTCCATTGGCAACGTTACAGGCCTTTCATTGGTTTGAAATGACATAATGTCGTTGCATAATATTGTTATGATCCTAAAAAACCTATTGTGATATTATGTGGCACATATTTGCTTTTGATCTTCACAAAAACATCGGTGGTTTGTGGCTTATGTTTTTCGTGACCTACAGAAATAACAGCACAAACCAGACTGGATAGAGATGGGAAAAAAAACCTCAACAGATAGACAGACAAAAGAATATGGATAGAAGGACAGAAATTGGAGAGAGAAAAAGAACACAGCATGTCAGATGGAATAAAAGAAAGAATAATAGAAGAGAATTGAGAGAAATACTGTGGCAAAGGCATAAAGAGAATGAGTTATCAAGGCAAAAAGAATCAATGGATTCTCTCCATGCAGCGAAAGAGGATAGCAGACACATTGAATGCCGATTATGATGAAAACGTGAATTATTGATGGCTTTCCCTTTCCACTCTGATTCATATGTTATGGGTCTGTGTCAGATCTTGGGGATGTATTTATCATGTAACTGTATGTATGTGGCTTTGCTTACAAATGAGTGAATTATGTGCTTGTGGTTGCTGGCTTGGTGTACAGTGTAAATCGTAGAGACACAGCAGACACAAAATAAACAAGATGTGCGCACAACACCAAAAACTAAACTGGGCAATATTTCTGTAAAGAACCCTAGAAAATCCTGCAAACAAAACAATGTCACTTTCATATCAATGTAGTTTTTTATGGGTTTTTTTAATAATACATTCATACATTCTCTAATTAGCCTGTGAATCTGTAAATAAGCTGTCATTTTAGCTATTGAAAATAGCATAAACATTTACCTATAAAAATGCTAATCTGAACGATTGTCAGTGCAGTGACACGTTATGCTGGTCAATGGCCAGTGTGCATGATGATGGATTGCAATACCAATAGGCTGTTTTTAAAACAGCTTTTTAAAACAAAACTAAATCACCTACCTACTGCGGACTGTAATTGTGTTTAAGTTAATCTTTTTACGGAATTTTAATTATTTATTTATTTAATAATACTCTGATACCCTGATTATTTATTCTCTTAATGAATCCATTTTCATTGTCGTCTATCTGTTATTTATTGAACTGTTATTAGGTAATTTTCTGATGTGTTTTTGTTTTTATTGTCTGTGCACAGGGGCTCATTGTAAAAGAGTCCTGGGGCTCAATTGAGCTCTCTGTAGAAATAAAGGTTATCTATATGATGATTCCACGCAAAATAACCAGACTACCAGACAATACTACTGGTTAATCATAGCGCCAAAAGGCCAGAGTCATGCAGGGAACTAAACAACAAGGCAGGTTCAGGCAGGGTGAAACCGGTTTTTAAGATGAGCGATGAGATGCCAGTGGCTAAAAACAACAGGGGTTTGTTTGCTTCCAACAATCAATTTATGGATATTAAAGCTAGGATAGGCAATTTATTTTAGAAGCATTTTTCGTCATATTTGTTCTCTTTCATCCCGACAGCAATCAATAAACCAAATGCTCTGAGAAAAAAAAAAAGATTTCATTTCATTCGGGCCGAATGAAATGATTGGATGGCCTAGCTGCCTGTCTACCTACCCGCCTACCTGCATGCTCTATGCCCGTGCACTCATTGCGCATGACCGGAGTCTTCGTCAAGGCTAGGCAGACGTCAAGGCTAGGCAGACAAAGACGTCAAGGCTAGCGAGCTAGTCGCACAAGAATGGCAGAGAACATGCAGCCAAAATGTCCAGCCCCGTCTATATCTACAACAGCTTGCACTGCAAAACAAAGTAAGAAAAGAAGGACAAGAAGTAGAAAAGGCTAAAAGGTTGGATAAAGCAAGAGGTCAAACCAGGGTCAACATCGCTATGGCTTTTCAACGATGGCGAGAACTGAGGGAGTTGAAGGGCCTGAAAAGTGACGCCATGGTTGCTGTATTTCTATGCTATTAATTAACTATGTAGCCAACGTAGCTAGCTACTTATGTAGCTAGTAGACTATGTAGCTATGTTTGCACTAACCTTGTATCTAATCTATCTGTGTCTATGTTCGCCTGTGTTTGCATTGTAGTTGTGAGCAAGTGTGGTTTGATGGTATTTATCTTATGTTAGTCTATATTTGTTTGAACGGGATGTTCAAACAAATATCATTTTTTCAGAGTCTCTCTCCGACCGGTGAGTATAACTTGATGCAGATAGGAACATGGCTTAGACCACTGTTCTCTTTGATGGGCAATATTCATATATATGCGTCTTTCTTTCATATCTAGCTCGTTTGTTTTATGTACATGAAGGTGCTCCTTGGCAGAGATACATTAGAAAAATATTGCACATTTTCATCAGCTGCGCCATTACCATGCTTCCAGTACTGGAACTAACAGTCATATGTTAGCCTGCCAATTGAGACAATTTCTGCCATTATTGAAATGATTTAGTTCATATTATTGTGCACACAATGCACAAACCAACCCTCTCAAATAATTACTTTCCACCCATCAAACCGTCTTCCCATCAACTGCCTAACCCAGGACTTCTATTTATATGTAGCAACAGTCCTGTGTTGTGTCCTTGAGAGAATTGTATGTCCTGTAAACAGATTCAGATGTTATTCTGTAATTACTGTCATTTCTGCAGAGATGATGACTTCTCAGTAGCTGGCGTTGAGGAGTTGGACAACAGC
The DNA here is from genome assembly GCA_900303215.1 of Trachyrincus scabrus. NCBI lineage: Eukaryota > Metazoa > Chordata > Actinopteri > Gadiformes > Macrouridae > Trachyrincus > Trachyrincus scabrus. The sequence goes on along the minus strand of OMNO01021893.1, from coordinate 3,066 downwards.
AGCGCTCAGGAGACAGCTGCTCAGCTGTCTATTCAGCTATTCATATTGTGTTCCAGAAAATACAAGAAACAAGTGTCATACCTCATTTGGTTTTCATTAGAAGTGCAGATAACAGATAATACATGTCATGGCTCGATTGTTTATGCTGTAAGTGTAAAGAAAATGCATTTACATATGTTCATATGTGCATCCACTCAATGTAAATATTGCTATTGCACAATGTAAAGTACTGCCCTGTACTACTACAGCTTACACCCTACTAGGGATCAAACCTTTGTATTGTGCGTGTGGATCTGGGTAACGGTCGAATCCTCCACACACAGCAACTGGGCAACAGCAACAGCTCTGTGACCCTGTCCCGGTGCTCCATATTGCCACACAACAAAAATGGTGTGTATGCTGCATAGCGGAACTGCCTGTTACTCCCCCCGGGGTCTGGAAGATCAGCCACTGTGCGGATATCATTCCATATCCGTCTGTGCGAGGCGCAGGACCCCCTCCTGCAAAATATAGGCTTCCATATGTGGCAGCATGGAAACACAGGAGTCATGATGTTGCCCACAGCACTTCCTTTCCCCATCTGTGGGCATTTCTCTGCAGCCCTGGCAGACACACCAAGTGGGTTGACCTGTAACAGGAAGGCCTGGTTGAGGAGCATCTGCTGTCAAGTGGAGAATATCAAACATCGGGCTCGGGTGTCAGGCAGAGCTCCAGCACTTGATGTGATTGTTCCAAGCGCAGTCCTCGAATTGTGGCCTGTAAAGCAACAGATCATCAACATGATTAGATATTTTTATTGAACAGAGCTTTATTGTGCTCTAAGAGGAGGTACATGCCAGGTCAACATACATACACAGAGAAGCCACTGACCATCATATCCACAGACTAAGACAAAGAGCTGTAGTTATTGGTGTTGTTGATGTCAGAGAAATATCAAAAGTAATTGATGTGCTTGGCTCCGGAGTGCACTCATAGTCAGAGCCAGCAATGCTCTCATCGTGGAAGCTCTAACATGCAAACCTACGTAATTATAATATGTTATGAGTCCAATATAAAATTCATGTTCGTCAATGTGTCACTGAGGGTAACAGAAAACATGTGTAGTATCGTCAACCTTGTTGACGTTTTTAGCTTTGCCTGATATCCAACGTTACCACAACCAGCTGTTTGCGAGCTAGCCAGCAACAAGTTACGGCATCAAACTTTTTATTTTCAATGAAATGTCCCAATACTTAACATGCTAGCTTGACAGCTGTGAGCACTAACAACAGCCATGTCGGTTGTTTACGTTCATTGTGATAATGTTAGGTGTTTTGTTTTATGAGGTATTTGGATACGGTTAGCGATGACAACGTTGCGCCGCTCTCCCCAGCGTTCTCTTGCGGACTGGTCGTCCAGCAGTAGCAGGCCGTGCGCGGTCATGTGTTTTGGGGGAGTGGCTTTGGAGGGAGGCCTGAAGGGAGGGGTGGGTTTTTTTTCTGTTGGATACTTTCAAAATCTAGCTTACTCTGGCTGGTTTCTCCAAAGTTGCCTACCCCAGCTTTAATCATAATGAGGAGCCCTCAAGGCGTACGGCACATCTTTTTTTCTCATTGCATGGATTGAAAATATGCGTTTTGCGAAATACACACATACTTGTCTGTGCACTGTACTAACTGTATCCATCACACCGTCAGTTGGCTGAAAGCATTTGGAGGGTTCGGTGTTTCGAGATAATACATTTGTTGACACCTGCAGTAGGCTACATTCTGCTTGTCAGGGGTACACACAGCCTGGGGTTTGTTTAATGACTGGGATGGGTCACCACTGGGGCCATCGTAATATGTAAATATACTTATCTCAAACCGTGTCACATTCAAAATGATACTCTCACACAAACAACACAATTAAATACAGTAGTAGTTTTTGGTATTTACTTTAACATTACCTACAATTAACTACAACTGTCAGTCAGTAAGACTTCCGCTTTGACGCTGCCAGATCCTACTGAGTAAGTGTTTACAGATGCATGCAAAACTTGTTATGCACATGCTGTATATACGAAATCACACACATGCATGCATACAAACTCTGAGACTAATATTGACATGCATATATACACCCACACATGTATAAGAGTCAGTATATGGCTGTGTAAGCAAGAGGTATAGTGGGAGTGGAATTTAAAATGGTATGTATTATATGATAGTGTATGAGAAAGTGTGTGTGTGAGAGTTCAAGGTTAAAGGTGCTGTAGGTAAGATTTGTGTCATTTGTTAGAAATGCCGTAGCTATTGCCGTCAGCTATTGCTCTGTGAGAATATCCATTTAGAGTTGACTGCGCCTGCCTCTGTATGAGACAATTTAGATTTCAGACCGCTCCTGGCTCATGTTTGACCAATCAGGGCATATCTTGCCTGATTAGGTCGGGTAATCCATCTTGCCTGTCAATCACAGGTGCATGAACAACACCTCTCAATGGTGGAGAAACAAAGAAAATCTTGCTCTCTGCTGCTCTTTTCTGCTCTCTCTCTCTACCTACAGCACCTTTAAAGCATAATTAAAGTTTGGTAGAGGTTTGGTTTTGTGTAGTTACCTTGCCATGATGTAACTCCCCCATGTAATTGGGGAGATATCTTCAATAGTTGCTCCGTAGATTCAAACTTGATCATACTGTAGATGATCAAGTTTAGCGAAGGGGTATATAGGCCTATATAAACAAACGCGGTGATTCGGTCTACTAACTACGGGATCATCTTCCTAATTCAAACATTAAAATCAACACATTGACATTTTCATTTCCAAAAAGCGCTGAATCGGGTTTTGTTATTTTATACATTGGCAGAATCGGCTTTGTTTGCATTCGTTTGTGTGCTAAAAGTGTGACTTTGAGACCTGTCTCGCCGTGCAATGTAAGTCAATGGCGGAGAGAAAAAAAACACTATTTTGGATTATCAAGTTTGAATCTACGGAGCAACTATTGAAGATATCTCGCCAACTTTTGGAGTTACATCATGGCAAGGTAACCGCACAACCCAAACGTCTACCAAACTTTAATGATGCTTTAAGTTCAGCATCAGTGCTCAA
>OMNO01021889.1:0-10375 GCA_900303215.1 Trachyrincus scabrus | reverse complement strand
AGGCGAGCATTTGGACCCACTTGGGATTTAACTTTATCTCGGGGAAGAAGGAGCATGACATGGCTCATGACATCTGCAAGACTTGCAAAACAAAAATTAGGTACTGCGGGAACACAACGAACATAAGAAAGCACATGACACGATTGGCAGCCAGCCAACGCACACTGCAGGAATGTAGTCAACTCCCGGCCAAGTCTGCAAAGGCAAAACAAATGAACCGAGCCATCGCCTGTTTCATTTCAAAAGACCTGCGGCCCTACAGTGTTGTAGAGAACAAAGGCTTTAGGTTTCTGATGAACACAGTTGAGCCAAGGGATAAGATACCAGGCCGTTCGTTTTCTATTCAGAACGCAGTGCCTGAGCTTTACCGAGAAACAAAGATGAACGTCAGGGAAGCCTTGACCAAAACCACAAGAGTATGCTGGGACATGCTTGGACATCAAGAGCCACACAGTCATACGTAACGTTAACGATTAACACGGTATAACAGATGACATTACCACCGGTGCAATTATTTTCTTTTGTAATAAGTTTACCAAGTCAATGTAATGTTATGTCAAGCATTATTGTGATTTGTTTAAAACAAAACAGTCACACAAAATACGGGTTTTATAGAATTGTATTTCTTTTTGAAAGTGGCTGGCAAGTGTAAAAAAGGCAGTTAGCAGTTAGCCTAAGAGAGAGCCTCCCAAAGAGCATTTTTTTGTATTACTGTGAATTGACTGTTGGATGAGAAGTTGAGTTTCACGTTAATAAATGTGACATTTCTTGTCTTAGATTTGCATTTGTGTTATTGTAATCAGTTGTTAAAACTTTTTTAAACATAAAAACTACATAATGTGCTTTTATGCAATAATTTACAATGGCTTTCTTAGCACACAGTGGACTGGAGTAGATCCTGAAATCCCTCTTTGTAGAGAATCTATTTTAGATTCTTGAATCGAGAATCGTTTGGAATTGAGAACCGTTCTTAGACAATTGAGAATCGTAAGAATCGAGAATCGTTTCAAAATCGAGAATCGTTTTTAGACAATTGAGAATCGTAGATATCGAGAATCGTTTCAGAATCGGAATCGTGACCCCAGGAATCGGAATCGGATCGGATCGTGGCATCCCTAATTGTAAACACTGTTTTATATTGTCATCCAAAAACTACATCCTTGACTCTGAAATGTTGAGTGATTCATACCAGTCTACCAAACCTTTCCAAAATTACATTTCATGGATCACGGAAAACTGGATTGACAACACCTGCCAAAGAGCTTCATGAAGTAAACTGATGGCATATGGTGAGAACCAATGAGTTCCCTGCATTCCTTTACTCCAATTATGAAGACCAGAACAACATGGACTCCAGTGGCATCCACACCTGGTGAACAGGCTTTGTACTTCCTCAACTGTACCGTTGCTTGTTTTCAAGATGAAGCTATATAAACCAAAAGATATGTGCCCAGGGTTACTTCCCAGGTAGATGAGGAGATATGCCGGGGCGTTCAGAGGTCCATCTCTGACATCTGATGTAAAAAGTTAATGAAATCAACGTGTGGCTCTGACCACAACAAAAGTGCAAAAAAAATCAAACAGTGATAAGCCATGTCAGGGTTACAATAGTGACTTTTGCAAGAAAACCTCCTGAGGGTGAAGTTCTGGTCCAGAACAGCATGTAGGCAGACATGAAGTTCTGGTCCAGAACAGCATGTAGCGAGACAGTCACGAAGATTGGTCAAGTCTGCAAAGCTCATCGTTTCCATGCCAATGTTTTTAAGAGGAGTTTTAAGCCTTAAAGAAGGGCCCCTAGAAGGGGGCCTCATCATATTTGAACACAACAACTGAAGTCCCACTGTGGCTTTGTGGATACACACTGGTTGAATAGATGGAGCAGAAACTCAGCATTCACATGGGTGAATGCTGAGTGCTCGCTAGTGTGAGACACTAGCGAGCATGCATCCCACAAAACTAGAGGGTACCGGAGAGGTTACATGCTTCCTTTCTAGCATGGTCTTATTGACCTTATTGAGTAAGTAAATCTGTTACACCAAGCGCTCACTAACTGTAACGATGAAGAGGAGAAGGCTCCCATCTACGACCCCGAGACATACAACCTTGTAGTGAAGGAACCCTTCCACTCTCACGGAATTGGAAACCCAGAGGGGCCCTCAAGTGACCACTGTGGAGGTTTTCACAGGACTCTCCAGCATCGATAGAGTTCTGCTCCATGTGGGCTGAGCCACACCTGCACAATGCAGGCCGTCAGGATACATCGTGGTCTTCTGAGAAGCTTGACTATATATAGAAAGGAAGTGGGATTGTTTTCCATGATTGCCTCTGGCCTGGAAGCTTTTCACACGTGTTGGTCATTAGGGAGTTTGAAATGGCTTTGTCCTTTGTCAGATGCCAGACAATGGCAAGTTCCACCTTGGACACAGTCTGGTTTCCTGGTTTTCCAAGGTATGTAATGAAGAGAACGCCAGCTATTTCCGATTCTGTGATTCTCTGTTAAGAGTCTCCAAGAAGGATTGTTTTCCTTTCCTACTAATATTGACATTAGAGAAATACTTGCCAGGGCGTGACCTTTGACCTTTCCCCCAATTTATTCAATGACATCATTATTTTTGACAAGATTAAACAAGACGCTTCTACAGATGTGCAACACAATATCCATCAGTCGGTTTCTTTGTGTTCTTCGACAGTACAGGAAACAGGCCGGGCCTTGGAATGTGCCTTAAACAGCTTCATGAAACAATGAGAAGTTTGTGAAGAACACACAGCGCTGAAGGTGGAAGAATGGGCAGCATACTATGTGTTTTAGGCCATTGTAATCCTAGTGTTTTATTCTAACAGGAAATAAAAGGCATTCTTATATAGAGTCAACCATTCATATCCCCTTCCATCCGTCATGCATAGCTTGTAGGCTAAATCTATATCCAATGAAGCGCATAAAAACAAATATAAAACAAAAAAGACAAATCTTGGTTTAGGTTTGGATGCCAACTCAGAGTAATGGCAGTGATTGGCTTGGTAATGAGCTACTAAAGCCAGTGTGCACATGTGTCCTCAGCAGGGGTGCACTTAATCAACTTGGCAGCAACCCAGGAGAACACCCGTCAATAATTGATTTAGCCCGTTCTAGGTTGCTTTAAATGTTAACCTTTCCTGGGAAACCTAAGCATTCTTTTTACACTGGTTGGACTCAGTAACATCACCCATGGCAGCAGTAACATAATAACCTCCCTGGTTCAGCTGTAATGTCTGGCTCATCTCAGTACAACAAGACCGGAAGGGTATGGGTTAGAAATTGTGTCATGTCCAATGATGAGAAAATAAACTGACATTCTCGAGTCAGACATTCACCTTTACCTTGGGGGTGGAAATGACATAATTTAATCACAGGAAGATTAAGAGCCCAGACTTGGGGCTAAGCAACCTTGGTTCTTATTGAAGAAGATATCCAAAAATTCCACAATAGGATAACTTGATCTATTCGCTAGGCTGCTGGCTTGACAGGTCAGGGAAGATAAACCAATGATGGGCTCCTCATTCGTCTGTGGCTGATCATGTATAACCTATAGACAGCAGGTGTAATGTAGTTACAATGTGAGAAACTGTGTCTTTTACACAGGACTGCCTAAAAGCAGTTAGGTGTCTAGGCTTGTTTTAGTGAGCGATCATTTCTGTGAATTTATGGTTACACCCCAGGCTGTAGAAACTGACAGATGCTGACGTTCTCAGGTGTCCGTCCTCCTTAGTCTTGGATATCAGACCACAAATGCACCGTCCCTTTACTAACACATATTACCCTCAGAGAATAAACTCAACTCTCAGGGAGGCCAGGGTCAGGGGTAGTGTTGTTATGTTGCTATGTTTGTATCCTGTTTGAACATTCCTCAAATCAAACCAATTACCAATTAATTATAATTACATTACAGAGTGCTTTGTGCAATCATTTCTATCATGCAATACCTCAAAATATAAAGAAAAATATATAGATTTTAAAACATAACTTTGTAACAGTACTAGGGGCTATCTGTCATATTTCCCTGGCAGTTAGGTAGCCCTAGCTACTATTTGATGAAAGGTAAAACATTAACAAGTAGGGTATAAAGTCTAAAGGAAGTTCCTGGGAAGAGTGATCCGCCTATACGCAATGACACGTGAAAACAAATCTGAAATAACGGAGATTGCGGAGATTGTATTTTATTTTGAACCAGATGCATAGTTTTTACTGTTTAAAATTCCCCATGTGCTCAGCCAGCCAGACAGTATAGATAAGAGGAAAGCATCCACACGCAATGGCAGATAAGTTTTATAATTAGCCTAGCCCACTTGCTAGAAGACTATGGCTAATCAGCATAGCCTTTGAAGCAGAACCTCCTACAGTGAACACCATAGGGTAGTGCAGGAAGCAGGGTATCCTGTTCAAATATTTGTCATTTTTCTTTGGAATACTGCTCAATGAAGCCTAGATATTAGAGGCTGTATCTGGACAGTGGGACAGGTAGACCTAGCTAGTGTGTTCTCTGTACCGCATTCAATGTTTATTCATTTTACCTCCTTGGGTCTGCTCCAAAAGGGTCATTCTCTCATGACCTGTTGACCTCTCTCTCTCTCTCTCTCTCTCTCTCTCTCTCTCTCTCTCTCTCTCTCTCCCTCTCTCCCTCTCTCCACTGAAATGCAATGTAACTCAATCATGGCTGTAATACCGTTACATTTCAATAGCTTGCCTAAAGGGAATGAGGGAAAATTAAACTGTGGGCCAAGCATTTTGATAGGCTAAATTGATCCATTGGAGCTGATGAAATGACACCCTGCCAAAAGGCTATTGACAGGCTAATACGTTTGAAAACGGTGACAGTGGTGGTAGTTATGTTACGTCAAATTTTATGACGACTCCTTGTGCCTTAAGGTGGGCATGAGGTACCAAACAGAGCATAACAACCGTCTGCTTTGTTCCTATTAGGGGCCGGGGGCCCGGGGCCTTGAGTTATTCTTTTAAGGACTCATCTATCATAACAGAATCCTAAAAGTGTGACTAGCGTGACTAGTAAACATGTCTTCACTGTGATTTGGATCCGTGGGTCGGAGCACAAGTGCTAATCAGCTGGCCCTTACCCCTCCACCATAACAAAGCAGTGCTGGTGGTGGCAGCAGCTGTCAGCAGCCAACTGGCTGAAGACCATGGGAACCAGGCTCTGGAGGGACGTAACAAGAACCTCCAGTGGTACTTGAATGGACTGGAACGCTCTGAAGTATAGCCTATATACATCTCTACTCTCACAATCACTCTAACTAGAGGAATTCCTGATCAGCTTATGATTGACATGGAAGCTGGCTGATCCAATCCAACACAAAGCCATGCTTGGTAGAAGTATACTCATTAAAGGAAAGTGGAGGAAGGACTGAAGATAAGTTTACTAATCGTCAATAATTACACGTTAGCTACAACTCGTGCTCTCATCAGACTATGATAGTTGCCAGAGGTAATATTACCTGATGACAGCTTATATCAATGTGCAGGCTGAAGAAGAAGAAGAAGAAGAATGTAATAGTTATAGTTGTGTCTGGAACAATGTATGTATTGTGCACTCTCCATACGAAATAAACTTTAAATAAAAGAATGAAATAAGAATGACTGTGGATCCATAATGAACTGAAGCAGCCTTCAGAGAGCCCAGCTGTGCTCTCCTAACAGACTACAGATTATACTGTAAACTGTTCTGGGATGGTTTCTGATTCAGAACCGCATCTCATCTTTAATTACAGCCTTAGTTTTAGCATCAAACAGTAGAGGCCTACCACCATGTATAAGTAGACTACTACACTAAACTAGTTTTATCTACACCACCATGTATAAGTAGAGTACTACACTAAACTAGTTTTATAAGTAGACTACTACACTAAACTAGTTTTATAAGTAGATTACTACACTAAACTAGTTTTATAAGTAGACTACTACACGAAACTAGTTTTATCTACACCACCATGTATAAGTAGACTACTACACTAAACTAGTTTTATAAGTAGACTACTACACTAAACTAGTTTTATCTACACCACCATGTATAAGTAGACTACTAGACTAAACTAGTTTTATAAGTAGACTACTAGACTAAACTAGTTTTATTTATATCAATATGTAAAGTCACATGGTCTTCACATCAAACTGTATCTTATGTTTAAAGGGTGGGACGTTTTTAAAACACATTTAACCAACATTTAACCGTGTTAGTGTGTTGCTAGGCGAGGTTTAGACTTCTTGATACAAACACCAGCAGAAGTGACCTGTTACCCGTTACCCGTGACCTGTTACCTGTTACCTGTCTGTAACATTAACACGTTAACTCAGGTGATGTGAGAACATTAATGGTAAACTCAGTATGAATATTAATATGTAACATCAACACGTTAACTCAGGAGATGTGAGAACATTAATGGTAAACTCAGTATGAATATTAAAGTTAACTTGAACAAGTTTGAAACGCGTTGTTGCTGTCAGTCATTTTCCTTCCGATAGTCCTGGGAGACATGCCCCAACAAACCCCAACTCCGACAACAGACTTTAAACAAACACTAAACACTTAATACTTTACGACACAACTCCGCCATGTCGACAAAACAAAAAAAAAACATACCGTAGAAATGTCATGGATATCCAAGTTCTGGAAGTTTCCCCCAACGTTTATCTCCTCATGAAGTCACTGATGGACCAGCAGCTCGCGAGGCTCTGCCTCCTTCATGACGTCAGTTCAGCGAGGCTCCGCCTCCTTCATGACGTCATGTGACTGGTGGTCGGCAGGCAAGGCACAGGCACTGTGAGCTACAGGGTCGCATGTCACTGTTGGGGTTTGCTGTACGAATCTTAAGCCTATTCAACAACTTATCTTATTTAAACGTATATTGCCTACGTGGTGTATATATATATATATATATAGCCTATAGGGGCCTAACTGTAAACACCAGACAATGAGTCAACCCTGAGTGATATACAGTGAGAGTTACTGTACGTAGTTGTTAGTTAGTAAACTTTAGTGTGTAGGTGAATATTGAGCTCGTAGACCTTTAGCGACACCATCAGGAAGAATGTGATAAAGCAACTTTAGTTTTCATTCATTGCTAAATTGGTTTCAAACGTTAAACAGCAAAAACAAACGGTCATAATATTATTATGAAAGTTTTTCTGTTTAACGTTTCATAATAATTATGAAAATAATATTCAGCAATTTGATTAAATGTGGATTTAAATGGCAACACTCATTCAACATTCATTATGATCCCACTTCCCTGTGTGAGGCCAGGTTAAAATAGATTTGGTCTGCAGTGTTTTCCAAGCAGTCTGGTAGCAGACGTCCCGGGGTCACCCTGGCTAGCCACAGGACAACCTACCGCTCTGGTCCTCAAATAGACCGTCGGAGGACTGCTTAACACACAGATGGCGTCGCAGAGGTCAGCATATTCTGTTTACAAATGGATGTTAAGTACTTTTTATTTTATTTCTGGTAGTTATGCAGACACTGTTCTGTGCTTTTATAACCAAGAGGCAGACAGAAATATGAAGTTCATAGTGTAGGCCTGACAGTTACACACACACAGGCTAAGGATGGTTTACAATACAAACCACGCCTATACATAACATCGGTCTGGTTGGTTCATTATCCACATCCAGGTGTACCGACACCTGACTGGAGAACACAGAACAGACTCAGAGTCCACCCCCTCGCCCCACCACCTGCTGATGGGTGTCAGAATCTGGCAGACCGCCAGCTCATCTCGGAGCCTTCAGGAGCATTACAGCGGACACACGGCAGCCAGGCCAGAAAGAAAGGTGGAATATAATCAGTCAAGTGAAAATTAAAACCAGAAAAGTTATTCTGGTTAGCCCACACTTCTCACGATCAACGTCAGATTAGGTGCTGTATTTTGATCTGGACATTAAAGGACACGTGGATCGTGCGTTTTAATGGTGCCATGATAAAAAACACCATTCCCCACAAAAGTCTACTTCTCACATTAGAAAAAATAAATAAAAAAAACTTACAAAAAAAGCTTTTAAGAGTTTGATCTTCATATAGTGACAAGTAGGCCCATATCAATATGCATAATATTTAATATATATTTCTTCCGTGTACAACACAATTAAAAGTAGACACCGGTTTTCATTTTACAGTCCTTCAAGTTTCTTTCTACGGGTCGACCAGTTTTTATTTTAATCCTAATGTAAAGTTATCTGGAATTTGACTTCTTATATCAGAATATGACTAATGGATTGAATACAAATGAACAGAAGCATTTGTATGTAAACATGTGAAAACTGAACCATTTTAGTCCATGACTAAATACTTGCTGGTCCAGATACAGGAACCTCTTCTGAGGTCCAGCAACGTGCCTATACTGCTACCTAGCGGCCGTGCTGAAACATGCAGCAGGATAAGCAAACGACACAAGTCGGCTGATGCCATGCGATTTTATTCAAGCCATTGTTTAGTGCTTTGCGGTTTCACGTAGAAATGTAGAAAAGTTGCACTACAAAGCCATGTGTTCTCAACTATACAAAATGCCCATGTGTTTTTATTCAGCTTATAGGCTACATAACAGATCATCTGATATCAACCTGCTAGAGATGGTCATTGTAGCTTCACACCAGTCACAGTCCACCCAACACACTTCAATCTGTTCAGGGATACGCATTACAAAGTACCCCTGCTGGTTCAACACTTCCTGTCACTCAGTCAGGGACACACGTCACAAAGTACCCCTGCTAGTGCAACACTTCCTGGGCTGCTGGATGCAAAAGCTCCGGAGCGTGTGTGGCTTCTCCACAGCCGGGCGCACCTTGCCGTGTCTCACACTCACTGGGGTCTCGGGGAAGTCATGGCCCAGCTGGAAACACAAGAGACAAAAAGACAATGCTTAAGTGCTGTAGTAAAGATTTAAGAGCTATTATGTGAGTGTTATTGTTAGAAATGACCTGGCCATCAGTCAGCTATTAGTGAGTGAAATACACTGAGAATATCTAGCCTGCCTCTGTATGAGACCATTTCGATTTTAGACCGCTCCCGGTTCAGTTCGGGGAATCACAGGTGCGTGAAATGCAACACTTCTCAATGGCGGAGAAATGTTGGGAGGGAGGGCACGGTTTTTTGGTTGTTTAGTTTCAAAATCTTGCCCTCCTCACAACTCTTGAATCTCACAGCAGCTTTACAGCCGCTATGTTACGAGAAAGAGTAAACTCATTATCTTGGAGTCCTGTTCAGCCCAGCCCTACCTTGTCAAGGGTCCCTGCCAGCAGAATGCTGACTTGGTGGGTCCTGTTGAAGGTGGCCAGGGACCTGCAACAAGAGCAGTGGTTGTTATGGCAGCAACATAACAAGCTTCAAGGTGTACTTGACCTTGATAGAATGAATAGCTAAATAAAGATCAGTGCTAGCAGCAGCGTAGAAAAACTTTTATAGGAAAAACAAACACTTGCCCTCTTTCACATTCTGCACCAAACAGTCTTTGTTTTTATTCATGTTTGTGAGCAAGAACCAAACACACAACCATACATACCTTGGTTTATCCATCCTCTTAGTCTCCTTTTCTGAAGTCCCATGACTGTCTTCAAAGGCTTTCTTGGCCACTCTCTTACCCCCAGCCTTTACTGTAGACCACAGAGAAGACAAGCCTTTATCTCACATCTGCAGGCCCTACCACACACCTCCCAGCCTTTACTGTGGACCATAGAGAAGACAAGCCTTCATCTCACACCTCCCAGCCTTTACTGTGGACCATAGAGAAGACAAGCCTTCATCTCACATCTCCAGGCCCTACCACACACCTCCCAGCCTTTACCGTGGACCATAGAGAAGACAAGCCTTCATCTCACACCTCCCAGCCTTTACTGTGGACCATAGAGAAGACAAGCCTTCATCTCACATCTCCAGGCCCTACCACACACCTCCCAGCCTTTACTGTGGACCATAGAGAAGACAAGCCTTCATCTCACACCTCCCAGCCTTTACTGTGGACCATAGAGAAGACAAGCCTTCATCTCACACCTCCCAGCCTTTACTGTGGACCATAGAGAAGACAAGCCTTCATCTCACATCTCCAGGCCCTACCACACACCTCCCAGCCTTTACTGTGGACCATAGAGAAGACAAGCCTTCATCTCACACCTCCCAGCCTTTACTGTGGACCATAGAGAAGACAAGCCTTCATCTCACATCTCCTGGCCCTACCACACACCTCCCAGCCTTTACTGTGGACCATAGAGAAGACAAGCCTTCATCTCACATCTCCAAAAACTCCCCCAAAAACAGAGTAGGAAAGTAGGAAGTAAGCATCGGACCAATCAAGGAGGAGGAAAAGAATGACCATGGGACATATTCAAAAACATCTT
>OMNO01021883.1:0-10754 GCA_900303215.1 Trachyrincus scabrus | reverse complement strand
GGGGGGGTCTCGGGGGCTGCGTTGAGCTGCTGGGAAGTCAGACTGTATTACCATCCATCAGGTCTGGTGAGTAGCGGTGACACAGCGGCTGTCAGGGATAGTGGGCGTCGACTATACAGGACCTGACAAACAAACCGCCATGTGGTTCAACAAGAATCATGTTGGCAGATTGCAGGAATCCAGGGTAAAATAACAATGCCCCGCCCAGTTTGCGACATCCCCATCAGGGAACGGACACAGTGACATAAGAAGCCAGAAGAAGAAGAAAAATATATACGGCAAGTCTCTCCTGCAAGAGTCTTCATAACGCCGAAGAGAGAATGAGTAGAGTCTGTCACTTGGGCTGCTCTCCCGTAGGGGTGTGATCCCTACGGCACGAGGTCGCCGTGCACAGTTTTGATCTTACATGACAGCAAATGGGAATTCCATGTTCCCAAAGTAAACACACATCCTGTACGTTGCGGCGGATGTGGAATGTAAACACAATGTGTCAAAGTCAGTTGGTTACGGTTGGATGTGGGATCAACATTATGTAACGTTGTCACACATCACACACAGCCCCACAAGTTTAACTTACCGCTCATTATCACGTTGTCCTCACAACCATAGCCGACGCTTTCACAGTTACGGCTTAATCTATTTTGTCACAACAAAATGCTGTGTGCTTGAAATGTCTAGATTCGTTCATGCATAGACAATCTAAGACGATTGTGTGAATTGTACTCGTATTAGAGGCTACGAGGAAGGCTTCGCTGCAAGATTTGATTTGTATTGTTATTATTACTGTAGTTTAGAATCCTTCACTTGACTACTTTCCCAAGTTAAGTAGTGAGAGGGAGAGGATGCTGCCCTAGAAAACATGAATATTGTTCAGTCATGTCAGTTCTCTTGTAAAGCATAATGTAGACATGACATTTTACAAATGGCCGCTTCCCATTTTAGAATGGCACTCATCATCAACTGCTGTTCTTGCTCACGTTTTTTTAAATTATTTTCTAAGTCTAAGTGACATTGACAAAAATTGCCAAACAAATTCTGTGACCTGATCAGAGGACATGATGGGTTTGTCTACCATTATTATTATCATCCCTCTGTTCCATATTTTTTAACCCTCTTAAATGTCTCCTCATTCCAATTCACTCTCGGCGCCAAACGGAGATAAATGACCCCTGTGTGGACGTCGTTCATCATCTCTATTGTTAAACATTCAGTCATGTGTAGCAGCCTCCACACTCCTATCTGGAGTGGCTGACAGCGCGGCTGCACAACAGTAAACTGGGGTTCGCCTCCTAAACCATTACCATTTTAAGCAACCAGTAGCAAGCCTAAGAGAGTGATAGTAACCAATGGCAACCGTGCATTTCTGGATCCCGGTAAACGACAGGAGCAGAACACAGAGGCTAAGAATATTGGAGTTTGAAGGAACGAGACATACCCGTCATGCAAATAATACACAAAATAAATAGAATACCAGAAAAAGACTGTTTCCCCATTACAAAACAGTAATGTCATGGCTAAATTAATAATAACCATACAACATGAGAGGTCAATGCGAGGCAGATCGGTATCTGCAACTGCAAAATGTAAAAATCTGCCACAGTCTCGTCACAAAACGCAACCACAGGAAGTATCTGACAGCTACATTCAAAAGGGTTTGTTGACACACTCTCTACTCTGATGTATTGGAATGTGATGCAACTTGGAACACGCTGCAACAAAATGCCAGCGTTGTGTTGAATTCCTCCTCGAAGCAACCCTATCCTGTGCTTAATACACACACACACACACATTACGGACACTTCCTCCATCCAAATAGAGTAATCCCTGAATCTCTGAAATCAATGAATTCTCAGTGGGAAATGAAGAGGCTGGTGTAGCATCACCATGGGCAGAACGGGGCCCTCACAGTGGGTACAGTGAATACAGGCTGTCAGCATGCTAACTTTATGTCGTTACTACATGCTGGGGATGGAAATAGCTTTGACTGCAGGACATGTTAGAGGAGGCTAGCATGCTATCAATACTGAGTAGCTCTTAGTACACAAAGATTAAATATATGTAGGAGGTCAATTGGGGTCAACGCATTGAAAGTACAATAGCATAGAGTATGAGTTGTGTTTGCATGTATTTGTTCTTTTTGTGTTTTTGTATCCGTCTATATGTGTGCTTGTGTAGTATATTATGTATGTATGTATGTATGTGTGAGTTTTTTGCATGCACATGTCTGTGCCCTGTCTGTGTGTGTCGTTTGCATTGTGATACTGGATTTAAAATGGCAGTCTATCGCCTGCTTTACTGATAGAATTATCAACCAGAAGCATGTTTGCCTGGTGTGTGTGTATGTGTATACACGTGGGCCTGTGTGTGTGTATGTGGGCGCCTGTGTGTGTGTGTGTGTGTGTGTGTGTGTGTGTGCATTGCATGACATTAGCATATACCAAGCTCTGTATTGGTAATTGGAGAAGGAAGGAGGGTGAATGATGTGACTGAAAAACGACATCTGACATGTTGGAGGTTTTGTGTACGTAAGTGTATTATAATCCATCAGCCTTTGATAATTGATGCCGCCCTCCTGTGTGTTTAATAGTAGTGACATATGACGTGCCATTCGCACACATTGGCTCCAATAGGATTTGCCGTGAATCCGAGGAAAACATTTCAGAAGAAAAAAGCCATTATGGATTGCATGTTGTGGTAAATTGAAAAACGTTGTACGAAATAATTCTGTACAACATGTGAGTGACAACCAACCAGTATTTTCTCTCTACAAAGTGGACAATAATTCTATGTCATTGTTTACAGTGTAAACATCGAGTGCAGTCGGCTGCTTATATTATAATTCACTAATTAAGAAAAAAATAAGCAGTTCATTGTACTTTCTTGTGCGCTGGCCACACACTGCAGATTAAAACAAATCCAACTCTTTTAGTTATTTCTCTTTTTTTCACAATACGATCGGGCTTTGTCACTTGCCGTTTTAACGGTATGTATATGTATATGTGTATGTATTCCCATCTCTTGATGGCAGGCTGACAGAAGGAGAGGATGGGAGATACAGGCAAACCAAGTGACACGCTAACGCCAGCCGACATCCCATGAAAGACAACACGGCATGTTGGTAGGGGAGGCTAAGGGCAAAAGCCACGTTTATGATTGACGATTAAGCTATTCGTTTTTTTTTTCATCTTTTTCCACAGTTTGACCTGATTGCAGAGGACATTGCTTGAGGTATGTGGAGTGTGTTGTTGTTGTTGGTGGCTGGTTTAAGCAGCCTCACCTGGCCCTAGTCAGACTGATTAGACTCTGGGGCTGAGTGACGCTGCACACCTGTGGTGCATTGGCCAATCAAGGCCCACAGTTTAAACCAGCCACCACCACACAGACTCAGGAGAAGCACAGAGCCACCACCACACACACACTTCAGAGGAGCCCAGAAAAGCCACTCAGGTGGTGTGTGGTAAGGCTAGCTGCCACAAGGTACTACATAAAAACACACCCCTGTTGCCATAACAATTGAAATGTACAAGTTACCTCAGTTCACCAGTCACATGTAGTAGACAACATGGCGGTGGCACGTATATATATATATATATGTATAGATATGTATGTCTTGTTTGTCAAGGGCAGGCTGACTCCATCCACAACACCATGATGTTCAGAGTCTGTCAGTTGACTAACCCCTCGGCTCCACTGGAGCCATCAGCGTTGTGTCTAATGAGCGTTTGTCAACTTATTCATTGGGCTGGGAAAGCACTAATTAATGGAAGGTGCTCCACAGCCACCGGATGCACCACAGCCACACGTCCGGTGGCTGGCGGAGCTACAATTCTCGATGGCGAATGCTAGCGTCAACTCGCCACTTTCACTCATGACTGATGATATCATTCTTTGTACATTGGTTGTTTTCCATGCACAAAGAAGCGGTTTGTGACGTGCCATGTGGAGCACATATAGCGGTGAGTTGGCGTGATGCGCCACAGTGTTTGTCTACGACACCATGTGTAGCAATGCTTGACACTTATGTGCTGTACTAAAGTACAATACAGTTCTACTTTGTTTTTCTATGGGTTAGAGCATTGGTTACATTATGATATTCTTATTATAATTCGAAGAATTTTTTTGATGTTATGCTGTCATCATTATAATAAAATAAACAGGTCAAAGGAAGATCAGAGAATGGTGAGTGTTTTTATTCTTCTAACTTTCTTTTATTCTTTTTTTTTTACTGAAAAATTATGAAAAAGGATGGCTGGAGACTTCAGAACAGGTCTGTCCCCCCAGTCTCTAAATAGAAAACAAATGGTTTTGCTAATGAATTGGTCCACGACACTGCAATGTATCTGTAGATATGGACGTCCCCTCCCCCTCTTCTGGCCAATACAACCCTGGCATGGTGTTAACTATTCTACTAATGCTTTTTAAGAGTAGCTCCTTTTGAAGACGCTCTCTTTACTGAAATAACACTTTCATCAAGCATGCGTCCCCACTCTCTTGGTGGCTAATTAGCCAGAATGCTACACAGGCACAAGGGATGCATTTATGTGGGACCACACACTGCGTGTGTGTGTGTGTGTGTGTGTGTGTGTGTGTGTGTGTGCCCTGTGTGTTTCATGCCTTTTTTGCATGTGTGCTGAATTACTGCCATTCCATTCCATTTGCTAAGGGTTTATAATTTTTGCTAACTGTTTGTAAAGTCTGTTATGACACACCCACCAGGCAAACATAAGTGCACTATCTTAGTGTTCTTGTCTAGTTGATGGACAACACAATGTAAGAAAATAATTATGTAAAACCAAAACCCACTAATGAAGGGCCTCAAGTTAGACACAGGCCAGCTTGGAACGACTGGAATTATGTTTTTCTATAACCCAAAAGTTAAAGGGAAAGAGTTCAAGAGACTCTCCTACAAGATCTGTGTTCAATTATTAATCTCCTTTAAAATACATTATACCACAGCATTGTTGAATACTGATGCTGAACGTTCCAAGGGTGTGCATTATGTTTCAATAAACAGGACACCTCTGCCTTTTTAACAGTTCCCGAATCTACACGCTACAAGTCAAACATTAAAAACAACGGTCAAATATAACTATCGACCAGACAATATGCTCAAAGCACCACAGAGGAATATTTTAATTTCAGCTGATTAAAGCCAATAAAAAACAATAACGTTATAGATTAATGTAGGGTTGGGCAAAATATCGATATTATATCGATATCGTGATATGAGACTAGACATTGTCTTAGATTTTGGATATCGTGATATGGCGTGTTGTCTTTTCCTGGTTTTAAAGGCTGCATTACAGTGAAGTGATGTCATTTTACAGTGAAGTGATGTCGTTTTCTGAACTTACCAGACTGTTCTAGCTGTCTTATTATTACTTTACCTACTTAGTCATTATATCCACATTACTGATGATTATTTATCAAAAATCTCATTGTGTAAATATTTTGTGAAAGCGCCAATAGTCATCCCTACAAAATTGTCTCAATATCGAGGTATTTGGTCAAAAATATCTATATTTGATATTGTCCATATCACCCAGCCCTAATGCTACATACAAGGGCCTGCACATGTGGCAGCCAGAGATTGTAATGGGGGGATAATGGCTCAAAAATCTTTGTGTATACAGGAGTATACAAAAAATAGGCTTTACCATGTGTTTTTTTTATATAGACTATTTATTTATCGAATTACCAGAAAACATGCTATATCATGATATATATTGTTATCGAGATATTAAATGACCTATATCGGGATCGACGATTTTGGCCATATCGCCCAGCCCTCAACTAATATCTAAGCCATTGATTTGCTCAATGCACTTGATAAGTGAATCAATCGGACTATAGTCACCTGTCGATGAACAAATGTTCATTTGAGTATCATCTGCATAGTTGGTAGGTGTGGAGTATGTGTTGTTGGTGGCTGGTTTAAGCAGCCTCACCTGGTCTGAGTCTAACTGATTGACTCTGGGGCTGGGTGAGGCTGCACACCTGTGGGGCATTGGCCAATCAAGGCCCACAGACACACCAACACACACACTCAGGAGGAGCGCTAGCATGTACCATCTGCTCTGCCTGTTCAAACTTCACAATAAACCAGTTTAACCAGCATCTGCCTGTGTCCTGCTACTGGAGGAGCCCTGGAAAAACCACTGTAGATGGCATGTGGCAGGGGAAACTGCCAGAGTAGGCTATATTGTTGTTTTTCAAAATTAGGAAAAGTGGGAACAGAAGCGGCCCAATAATTGATCTTTGGGGAACCCCACATGTCATTTTTGTTCGCTCAGATATGCAGTTACCAATACACACAAAAATAGTCTTTCTTTTACATAGGACTTGAAACAATTTAGTGCTGTACCAGATATCCCTACCGAGTTTTCTAGCCTTTCGATCAATATGAGCCAACGTATCAAATGCAACACTGAGATAAAAATTTTTTTTAAGCAATTGTCATTTAAAACCTTGACGTACTGACTCAGTGCTGTGGGGTCGTATTCAAGACTGAACAATTTCAAAAATATTGTTTGATGCCAGGAATTAGTTTTTTTTAAATGATTTTACTAAGAAACGATAGGTTGGATATAGGCCTGTTATTACTAATTACTGATGCATCAAGTTTATTCTTATTCAGAAGAGGTTTTCAAGGCCTGTGGGATTTCACCTGAAAGAAGAGTTGACTATCTGTAGTGAATCTGACGCAATGCAGTTTCAAACATTTCAAACAAAGAATCTTGTTGGCAGAACATTAAGGCTACAGGTAGAGGTTTTCAAGCTGTACAATCTGCTCAAGTGTTTCATGGTCAGTTGGATTCAGTTGAGTCATGTTTTGTTTCTTTAGTACATGTAGAGGTGATACACAAGTTGTGTCTTATATAGTGCTGACGATATAGTACTGTATGTTTCCTTGCTTTCTTTGGTACTCCGTTGTTTTGTCCTCTTCCCCAGGTCTGCACTGTGGTGGAGTGTTTGCGGGCCCCATCTTTCACCTTATAAAGTTTTGATTTGGTCGTGAGTGAGTTTGTGCACAATCAACTTTTATTTTTGTATATCTTATAAATTGTGTGCTTCCTTTAGATCACTAACACCTGCAGATGTTAACATTGTCTATTATTGTTAGATAGCCCCATAACAGTCAGCAAGCTGTCTAGCTGTTACCGTAGACATCTTATGTATCACAGACAGACGCAATCGCGTTTGCCAGTCCGCTTAGTACCTACCTTAAGCGGTTCGAAAAAAAACGGCGAGTACAGCTCCAGACCGTTGCCTTGGTAGTCAGTGGCTTCATTGTGGTCGCTGCATATCCTTCAGCCCCGATTGCCCATCTCCCCGACTGAGTCGGCCCTAGAATCGGCAGGTTTGTCGCTTAGTGGGTAGGGGCCTTTAGTCCTCATTTGCTAACTTTTTCGGCTGTTATTGGGGTGTCCCAACATCCAGCCATGTCTGGCACAAAGTTGCATCCAGTTGCAAGCTAGCAGACGTTAGTTTGTTCAATTTCAACGCTTCTTCCAGATTTTTCATCGAAACGAAATCTAAGAAGAGAAAGCCAGAAACTGTACTACTATGTGGACTTGCGCTAAAAATTAGGTATTTGTTTCTAATGTTAGACATTTAAAATGAAATAACTAATCGAAAAATGAAGGCCGACACATTCATCAGAAGGACAATGTCAGTTATGAGTGTAACGTGGAGTTTGATGTTGAATGGGCTAAAGACCTGACTTTTAATAGTTTAAGTTTAGTGTGCTAAAGACATTTTCCAGGGTCACGTTGGACATGACGAGGAACAGTAATCAGATTTGCTACGTTTACTGTGCTGAGGATACTTTTCTGCATCTATTTCTGGCCCAAACAGGAATATTGGAGGTCACATGATAAGCAACGGATCCCAGCCTAATATTGGGGCGGTCCGGAGAGCTATCTGAAGAGACAGGGATCCTGAACACATTGGCTGCTATCTTTGTCAGCACAACCAGTGGGACAGACTGTGAAGCAACCAGTGAAGGCAGAGGGAGGGATAGCGGGCACCCTGGTGGGACCGTGTAGACAGACAGCCAGAGGAGCGGGGGGGAGGGACGCAGACGGTGAAATTCAGGTGATGGGGAGAGAGAAAGTGGTGAGGGTGGTGTAGACGATGGGGAGAGAGAAAGCGGTGAGGGTGGTGTAGGGAAAGGGGGAGTGTGAGGCTGGGGGGCTTGTATAAGCAAGCAAAACTTTATTTATATAGCACATTTCATTCCAACTGGAAGCACAATGTGCTGCACAGAGCGTGAGCTACCATGGAAGTTGCAGACTAGACCAGACTACTGAAAGGCGCAGCAAAAAAGTAATGTTTTCAGTTTAGTTTTAAAGGGCGATAGCGTTGGAGCACACCTAACATGATTGGGTAGGATGTTCCAGCGGCTAGGAGCATAGAGGCTAAAGGCAGTTTCATCAATTTTCGTGGAGACCCGGGGAATAACCGGACGGCCTGTTCCAGATGACCTGACGGGTCTGCCTGGTTCACAGCTCACAAGCCTCTCAGAGAGATATTGGGGGCCAGACCATGTAGGGCCTTAAAAAACGAGCATTCAAAATTTCAAATCAATTCTAAAATTTACTGGAAGCCAGCGTAACGACCTCAGCACAGGTGTGATGGTCGTATTTCCTTTTTCTAGTTAAAACTCTAGCAGCTGCGTTCAGGAGTAGCTGCAGTTGATGGAGATGCTTTTTGGATATTCCTGTGAGCAGCGCGTTACAGTAGGCCTGCCGACAGCATCCTCCTGGGATAAAATGCTCCTTACCGCGGCGATATTTCTTAAATGATATGATGGTTTTAACTATGCTGTTAATTTGGCTCTGGAAAGTGAGGTCCAAGATGACGGTTTCTGACCTGTGTGCCGTTTCCTAGAGATATTTGTGACAATTTAAAAGACATTTCCTGTCTTTGCCCCAATAACCAGGATTAAGTCTTGTCACTGTTTAACTGTTAAAAAATCGAGTTGTCAATCCTGGATACATTCTGATAGTCTCTCAGAGTACAGTATATTACTCAGGTACAGTATATTACCAGGGTACAGTATATTACTAGGGTACAGTATATTACCATGGTACAGTATATTACTGGGGTACAGTATATTACCATGGTACAGTATACTACTGGGGTACAGTATATTACCGGGTACAGTATACTACTGGGGTACAGTATATTACCGGGTACAGTATATTACTAGGGTACAGCATATTACCAGGGTACAGTATATTACCAGGGTCTGTTCATTGCTCAAGGGCACTGTGGCTGTGGTAATGGTAAGATGGTAACATAATACTGAGACTACACAAGGTGGTGCAGGCACATTTCCAGCTCAAAAGCTGAAATAGATTCCTCTATTGATCAGGCCACGTGTGGTTAAACAGCTTCCCTGCCAATAGGCTAGTGTATCAGCCAGCATAATATATAGCACATGGTTTGGTTTCCATGGCTGCAGTCTTGTTGGATTTGGGTTCCTGGACTCATGCCACCAGCAACCTGTTCCTGTTCTTTTGACAGAGGGCATGACTTTTTATTTGAATTATTTTGCACACACAGGGTCTACATACTGTCGGTTATACAACGGACGGACGGATGGGTGGGTACATGGATGGATCGATGGCGTTCACAATGAGTAGATAGTTAGAAGAAAGGTAAAGCTTTTGTACCACATCCACATTTTTAAGATATTGATTAAATGTGCTGCAACGTAGTAATTATGGTAAATGATGTACCTTTACATCTCTGAAAAGTGTGTTTATCAGCAACTAAATGTAACAGTGATGCTATTGTTACATATTGTGTTTTCTGACCGAATGCCCAAATTAGTATGTTCACATAGCAACTGCCGGGTTTGTTTAATCTTTTCTGTCAATTAGCCACATTTAAAAGACTTCCTTAGGCTTTGTCAATGTAAATATGTTATTTTATGTTTGAATTAGAGTGAAAGTGGGCTACAAGTT
This sequence comes from Trachyrincus scabrus, assembly GCA_900303215.1. Taxonomy (NCBI): domain Eukaryota; kingdom Metazoa; phylum Chordata; class Actinopteri; order Gadiformes; family Macrouridae; genus Trachyrincus; species Trachyrincus scabrus. The sequence goes on along the minus strand of OMNO01021883.1, from coordinate 780 downwards.
TTCTACCAGAAATGAATGACACTGTGATGGTCTTACAGACTCACTGCAGAAATACCCTAAGCAGTCTTAGTGTCTACAAGCAGGATGTTAATGACAAGTAATTTTGAAAAGCCATTCCCCTGTCTAGCTGTCTCCTCTGACACAAAGAACTAAAGCACCAATGAATGCAAGTGTGTGTGTGTGTGTGTGTGTGTGTGTGTGTGTGTGCATGGTTTACAGAGAGAAAGACGCCACATTTGGGTATGAAAATGTAATGTGTGTGTGTGTGTGTGTGTGTGTTGCACTGTGATGTGGTATTAACATGATTTCTCAGCGGCCTGCTACATTGTTACAGTTTTATAGGCTAACGAGAGAATCAAACGGAGGGAGCGGAGACAGAGGGAGAGAGGGGGGGGGAGAGAGATTGATAGGTGAGAGATACAAAGGGGAGATTGGAATGGAGGCTGCTGGAATATTAGCACTGGTTTGTTGTGTGTTGGGGCTATTCAGCTGTACCCCCACAAACACGCACACGGTTTCTATTATCAACGCTTGATGCAATTAATTCCACCAACGGGGCCAGCTCTCCAATACGAGATAATCGTGTGTACTAATGCCAAAAGGGAAATACAGCGCTGAAATACAAAGGAGAGAGAGAGAGACACACATACACACACTCACACACACACACACACACACACACAGAGGCAGACAGACAGAGAGAGACAGACAGAGACACACAGACAGAGCGAGAGGGAGACAAAGAGAGAGACAGATAAAGAGACAGAGAGAGAGAAACAG
>OMNO01021882.1:0-11708 GCA_900303215.1 Trachyrincus scabrus | reverse complement strand
GGTGCGGGGCCCAGGGTTTTGGGCCCCACTATGGCTGAGGGCCCCATCCTGTTGGTGTGCTACCCGTGACTGGGCCCCACAAACCCACATATGTGAGGACACGCACACACACACACACACACACACACACACACACACACACACACACACACACACACATATTTATAAAAATAAGAACAAAGTTAGCATCGCCTGAGGCCAATAAATGCCCTAGATGCTTGCTTGGGGATCAAACAGGTGAGTCGTTGTTTTTTTATTCTTTGAGTCAAAAAGAATGAGGGAGAGGTGTGTGAGGAACCAGAGACGTGCAGCATTTTTTCCTCAATGAAGCATTGAGGGATTGGCTTTCTGGTAAGAGACAGACTGACGCCTAGGGGTGCACAACCCACTCACCTTATTTCACAGGGTGGCAAGCATACCTGTGGAGCTCACTTACAAGAACATAAATTCATCCTGTATGCTCTTGAGAGAAAACAGTGTTTAGGGCTAATTTCCAGAGAAAGGCTAACTGTAGCAATGGGCCTACTGTTAAGATGGCGCAAAGCATATACCTTTAAAATGCTTTCATGTTTAACAGAAAAACCATTATTGTATCAAAGCAATTGTATTTAGAGGCCTGTTAACGTTGTGACTAACTGTCATGCATGCTTTGCGACTAATTCACATTAACCGGCGTCTGTGATTGTTTTGTTAGAAAGCACACAACTTACAGGATCGATTTTTATTTAAAAAAAATATAACCAAAAAATGCACAAATATAGAGTAAGGTTAAATGCTTGGTGAAAATGACATAAAATACACGTCTCGAAAACCAACGTTTTTTTTCCTCAAATAGGCTTATACACATACAACATCCTACAAACAACAAAAGAACATATATTACATAATATGATATATATCCATACCAAATTTTGACAGTAAATCGAAGCAATAAGTAATATTATGTTTTCATCCGTTTTCTTTACTGATTCAAGTCAAGGGTCCTTGCTGTTTTGGACTAATGCTGCTCCTTATACGCCCCGTGTTGTTACATGTTCTGCACGATTGGGGGACATTCAGAGCTGTGAGGATATTAGTCCGTGTCAAATGAAGTAAGTTATTTATTATGCCAACAACAGTATCCCATTACACCAACCCAGGACATAAAACTTGCTCCAGACCTGTTGGTTCACAACTCTTCCTCGCCTGAACTCCAAGTGGTACAGCCACAATTACTCATGCAGGGGGAAGAAAATGTTATATCTTTGTATCTATCTATCTAGACCTTGAGTTTGCCAACACATGCGGCTGTTTGGGGTTACCCGATCCCTGCAGCCTTGTTTAACCACAGGCGACTGTGAATGTGAGTGAGCTAGAAGACGTTGATGGTTGACAGACTGAAACCTTTTGATAAAAGACTCTTTTGTTTAATAGAGGCGCCCCCCTTCCACCGACAAAAAAAAGAAGAAAAAAAAAATCTAATCTCTGTAACACAGACAAACACAGACTCATAATCTCTTCTCTAACCACAGGTCTGATTTTATTGACACGTACGACAGACAAGCGCGGTGTGTCCTTGTTATAATGTTGCATCTTCAGTCTTCAGTTGTCGCAATGATAAGAGGAATGTGAACTGTGGATGATCTCTATGACACACATCGAAACCTTTACGTGTTCCTGCAGTGTTCCTGTACAAAAGATCAATTTCCTTATTCCTTTTCAAAATACATACACTCGCATTTCCTCTTGAATGTTGACATTTGGAACACATGGGCAACAGAATAGACATTCGATCATTCATTAAGTCATAGGTCAATTATTTTGGGTATTTTTTCTTTTTGAAAAGGGGCCTACAGCAATTATATATTTTCTTCTTAATTTGGTGTTTACTCTTTACAATTCTACTTTTTTTTAATTAGGCCTATGCATTAGCCTAGTTTGGGAAATCGACTAATCCATTAATTGGTATAGCCTAACGACCTAACCCAAGTAATTAATTACCAATAACCATCAATGACTATACATTTAGCGTCTAAATATTCGCTTAAAATGTATTTAAAAAATGTATCTCAAACCAAAATCAAACTATCCGTGTCCGAGTTAATTGATGCATGAAGGGGGTAATCTTTGACTTTTAATGTTAATGTGTTATTCAGTCCCATAATGACATGTAGCTATAAAACAGTGGCATGCATCCATGCAAGGCAAAGACATCAAATAAATTCCTTCCTCAGCAATAATATATACATATTGTCTATTAGAGGGCATAGGCCTACAGAAATATAAAATATCAACATAAAACAAATCTAAATAAACCAGCAGGACGCATTTGTTTTTGAAAAACAATTGGCAATTGTGTCGCAATATCACATCGCATCTATGACTAATTACAAACATGGTAATAACAATAATAGAAAGCCTAATACACATTTTACTGACATTTTTGTTAGGCCTGCTGAAATGAAATATCCTATAGCCTACGGGGAAACGCTATGCATCTATATGTAATTTTAGCAACAAAAAATATATATGTTAGGCCTAATAGTAATAAAAAAAAGTCCCAGATTTCTTATGTAGGCCTACAATATTGAAATGAGCAATTCAAATAGGCGGTCTTGTCTACCCAGGGCCTACCTGTAGTTTGTATAACCTAGAAAGTGTTCTCAATAGGCATACTTTAGCACATTTTAAACATTGGCCTAAACGCACCGTATTTCTACACTCCATGGTTCGGATTGAGTTGAGGATAATAACTCGGGAATTCATAAGCACTCACAAATTCCGACTGCCCATTCTTACACAGTGCGTTTCCCTGAAACGTCTTAGAAAAGACCCGGTCTTCTTGGCACGGGTTAAACACTGCGCTGTATGGCATCTGTTGCGAGTAGAAGTAACTGGTTTGTCCAGAAAGCACATTAAATGGACTCGGGTCAGACAAAGACAACGGGATCATGGACGTGGAGAACGCGGCGGTCGCGCTTATTTGATGGCGGCTGGACTGGGCACAGCTCATTCCAAAATAAGACGTCTCCTGGTTCCTCTGCAGGTGCGCGGCTTCTTCGTCCATGTGCCTACCTGTTGCGTTCACGTGGCGGCGCGAACGCTGCGACAGCACCGACGCTGCGTAACCGGAGTGGTGCCGTGGACCGAGCAGGGAGCCTGCGCAGAACGGCGGACGCGCGGGCTGCTGGAGAGCGAGGAACGACTGCACGGGCCAATAGAAGGAACCCGTGGCGGCGAACGCGAGGCTCGTTGCCGTGGTGGACGTCAGACCGCTTGCCCTCTTGAGTGCAAGCTTGGCCCTGGTGGTGCCCGATGACACGCGGCGCCGAAGTTTCCCAGATGTGCCACCGATAAAGACGTCGTCGCTGGACGGGTCCAGCATCCAGTAGTTGCCTTTGCCGGGGTCGTCGTAATGGCGCGGCACTTTCACAAAGCATTTATTTAAACTCAAGTTGTGCCGAATTGAGTTTTGCCACCCCTGTCTGTTCTCTCGGTAGTACGGAAAGTTACTCATGATAAACTCGTAAATGCCGTTCAGCGTGAGACGTTGTTCCTGGCTTTGGCGAATGGCCATCATGATGAGCGCGTTGTAACTAAACGGGGGCTTCTGCGGTTTAATGTTTTCTTCTGTTTCTCCTGCTTTCTTCGATTCGCTCTTATTTCCCCCCAGTTTGTCTTTTGGGAGAACGGTCTTTATTTCTTCTTTGCCTTCTTCCTTGGCGTTGCTGCAAATCCAACTTTGGCCATAATCCGTGCGGTCTCGAGTGTAAAGTTGTGGCGTGTCCGGATCTCCAGAGTACGATTTGCCTCTCCGCGAACCGGTAGGTCTACTACCTTCCAGCGCGTCGCCCTTTTCATACACGACTCCCTCTTGTCTCAATAAGCTACTGATGCTGAATGGCGATTTATGGTAAAAATGTGCAGGCGTTTTCAAATCATCCATGTTCAACAAGACCTGCTTCCTAAAAGTGTCTGTCTGCATTCTGAACGCAAACACAAGCCTCAACGAAAGGAGAAGGGCAACGCGCTCTGCGATGCGACGCACAGGCGAGCCAAAGACACAATGCGCAACACGTGCGCACTTGTCACAACAACTCGAGCGAACAGACGCGCGCGGTTAGTCGCCCGAGCCGAGAGCCCCTGACTGATCGGTGAACTCGGTTTTAATTATGACACTTCCGCAGCTCCCGAAACTCAACACTTTCTTTCACCTACGCGTCGCCCCCGGGACCTCTTCTGTATGATTCATGGTGTCATAATAGCACATCGCAAACTTGTTTAAAAAAAACAAAAGAACGTTTTAATCCTCTATAAATGCTTTACAGTTGGATCGGGTAAACAAACATTTTCCGTACACCTCGAACGGTGGCGCAAGCTTAATCTGCCCGTGAGGTCTGTATTTCTGACAGGCAAATGAGGGTTATTAGACCATGGCCAACATTTTACCCTTTACCTTATTTTACTCAATCTAACAAAGGGTCCCCCATAATCCTTGTGCGCACATGTGAACAATGGCCTACATGTGAACACTTGCCTGTCCAGTTAAAACCCCATTTGCCTGATTTTCGATCGATTACATTATTTTATTCTTTTTATCGTACCTTTTCCTTCTATATCTCACACTGGCATCACCCTTTGAAGCCAACATTGAATTAGCCTAGATTGAGAAGAACTCCTCACCTAAATTGATAGGCCATATATATCAATCCGCGTATCGCCTATGTAAGAAGGTTCGGATTGGATATTGTTTTGCCTATACAAATAGGTAGGCCTAAGCCTAGGTTTTGGACTAATGTGTGAAACAACAACTGAACGGACTACTAATAGTAACTAAATGATGCAAACAAAAAAGAATGCACAAGTTCCGATAAAATAGGCCTAAAAACTAGCATTAGCCTACAGATAACACCGGATATATCCGTAGCCCGTAGGCTATGCAATACCGCCATCTGGAGTTTAACCTCAGTGGTGACAACGCTATTTAATATTACATATAAACATTCAGAGAATGTTTGTCGTTTGACAACCACACACACGCACGCACGCGCGCGCACACGCACACACACACACACACACACACACACACACACACACACACACACACACACACACACAACCCACAAATAGTCGCACTGGGGATAAAGACGTGTCTTGTGAATCTATCTTAGAGTAGTGTTTACTCTCTTATGTGACTTGAGTCACAGTGCTTAGGGGGCATCATTACACTTCAATGGGCCGTGAAGCCCCTGTAGTCGTGTTGCAGGGCTATATAAATACTGTTGCCTTGGCAGTTCAACCTTATCCTACTTTTTGTTTTGCCTATTCATTGTAGGCTAAATTGTACACTACTATGTATCAATCACTGTTAAATATTAGGCCTGAATAGCTAGTAAATAACATTCATATAAAATAATGATTGCTTTTGTATTGGATTGGATTTTGAACATTTTGCCCGGAGGTTACTGTAGCATAAGGCCTTTAAGCCCTGATGACATTAGATTTAAGTGTACGCTTAGCACACTTAAAATACCCATGAAGGCAACACCCACTGGGGCAGTTATTTCCCTTCACATGTACCCCTTCACGGCCCTCCGAGACTGAAACACATCTCTTAGCCTTCTTAGTATTTGTCAGTGCATGTTTGCTTCAGGGGATGGGTTTGGATTAGCAACATAGCATTTTTGCCTACTTGGTCGTGGCGTGTGCAGTCGTGTGCAAGAGGCTCGGCTGTAATTTCCAATTGGTCATGGTCATTTTGGAATAGGCTGCAAAACATACATTAACAAAGTAGGCCTATGTGATGTGAGAAATTCACACTACTCAGAGGAAAGCCATGAAAAATATTTGACATGGATTTATATACAGTATATCAGTGGTATACACTGTATATCACTGACAACAACCCTCTCAAATGTACATGTCTAGTAATTTAGATTCTAGTATATGCAATGTCTTCAAGGAGTGCTTTGGATTGTGCCTACTTGTGCGTTCAAAACGCATCCTTCAGCCAAACCGGATACGGTATTTAGTATAATATAACCGCTCTAATATAATAATGTGATGTTTATCCAGATATAGTATTTAGTATAATATAACCGCCCTAATATAATGTGATGTTTAACCGGATATAGTATTTAGTATAATATAACCGCTCTAATATAATAATGTGATGTTTAATTAGAGTTGGTGTGACGGTCTACAGGTGCGTGAACCAGTATCCTAGGAAATGTGTAAGCTCTGCACGAAAGCGGGAGATGACATAAAGTGCATGCGTGAGATATGCTGAACACCGGGCAGCATTCAGGCAGCATTTCAGCCAAAATTAACTTAGGTATAAACAACTACAGTGTGTGAGTTGGGCTTGACTTAACATATGAGCCTCAAACTGATGGTTAGATTATAGAAAAAATGTAGTTACTTGAAAAAGGTGGTGTATTTTTATTATTACAACTTATTATTACAAAAGAATAAAGAACATTTTCAAAACGACTTAGATCATTGCGTTTACAATGTGACGCCTAGAACAAGTTACCATATACAGATTGACGTTGGCTCTCGTTGCACAGGATCAGTTGATTGAAACCTAGCAGAAGACTAACTGCCATGTTATAACATAGAAGTTAAGCATCATATTAAGGTCACAAATTGGTCCAATAGCTTCGACAGACTGCACTTACAGCAACGCTTTTAACAACAAAGCTTTTAAGCCGCAGCAGCCAGAGGCCTGGATGTTGACGGCAGATATTATAGCCAACACGTCTTCTACTCTGTCCACCGGTGTCCGCAGTGAGGGGCAGTGCACACGTAGTAGAGTCTCATTGCATCCTGGGGGAGAACATGAAATGGATGCATCAAAAAGTGCAATTTTTCTTTTTTTTACTCAGCAGCACATGCCAGTTGCTGATCTGGGCACCACCCATTGTAACCTGTCACCTGGTGCAGATTCGCATGCATCTGTATATTTAGCCATTGAAAATGAGTGACACAGTTACTTAAGATAGATGCTGAAGATATTACCTCAGCTTTCATACTGTGGGACTGGAAGAACACTGCCTCCTTGTGGCCACATCTAAGAAGATGAATGAGTATTATAAACGTTAGTAAAATATACATAGTACTACATAGAAACAATGGATACATGCTATACCAAATTGTACAATAAGTTACCAGTCAGTAATCGAAAGTAGAGCTGAGGTTAAGCAACACAAATAAAAAGTGGTGTGCCTCTGGGATAAGCCCTGGATTGGATGGAGACATGGACACTTACTTGGGACAGGGGTGGTCCTCTGTTCTGGGTAAGGTGGGATCCTGGGACACATCAGCTATGATCTGAGTCAGCTCACTAGAATAGAAATATGGAGATACCGGTTGAATCAGTTAGCAATATCAAATATTTGGCCATTGAATCGAAGACAACATCCAATATGCGCCAATACATGCATTTTCACTTCTTCTGCACCTCGGTTGAAGATACAGTGGTGTTTGATTATCTATTTACTCTTCCTCTTACCCACCTATGAAAAACCAATGCATAAGCAAAGGTAGAGACAACAGTATTTATGCTTGTAGAGAACAGTGAGGGATTACACGTCTTTCTCAAGGATGCAGTAATAAATGTGATAGCAGATGATAGAACTAGCAACCCATCACTTGACCTGGTCGACCTGATGAGCTACATGCTAGAAAAGCAGCACTAGACTAGTCCCACATTATTCACATATTTACATGCTTTTCAAATGACTATGTAAGTAGTAGTATGCAAGTATTTGCCATCGTGTGTACTTACTCTACTTCATGGGTGATCTTGTTGACATAGATGCAGCTGTTGTCAGCCTCTTGTTGGTAGTCACAGTTTCTACACTGGGAGTTTAGAGAAAAGCATCAGTACAACTCGTGGGGGAAAGTCATAATAATAACTACCACTTGTAATTATTGGACAACCATCACAATGTGTATAGTACACAATCATGATGCTTTTGATGAAGACTCGTCGTTAGGATAGGAAGCACTTCTCCATACAGAGACACATCTAAAACACATCCAGCAATAGGTGACACAGGTAGTTGTTGTTGTTGTTGTTGTTGTAGTTGCTTGTGGTAGGATACGACTTGATGAAAAGGTTAAAGTATCGTAATACAAATTGGCCAGCCTATGTTATGATATATCATATATTTGGCACACGGTTCGTGCGTATTTCAGTGCGCTACTTACTGCATAGAGGAGGATGCGGTTCTCCTTGTCTTCTTTCGGATACAACATGTTGTTACTGGGAAGCAGAACACGTGCATTGAACAACACAGATTATACGTTTGTAAACACTGCCGATAACATGTTAACTGTTTAACTTGTTGACTGTTTAACAGTAAACAGTCAACAACACTAACGCAGCGTTGGCGTTACGGGATGGGTAGCTAAACGACCGTATTTTATAATTTAGTCAGGTAAATCCTACCATTCTTGACAGAAACGGATTCCAACGAATCCGGGTTCATATGTTCCACTGTCCAAGTCCATTGGAGCAGTTTATTTATGAGAAAGACTAATCAAATAAATGATATTTATTTTGAGTCTTCGTGAAGTTGACAATGCTCTGTTATCAGTTCGGCTACATATAGCAGAACATCCGCGCATGCGTAATTTATGAAAGGTGTGACGTTTTGGAGACAGCGCCCCCGTGTGCACTGGCGTCTTAGGATCACAGTCTATACTCTTATGCTTGGGTGACACTTGACACAAAGAAGAATATCCAATAGAGGGCAATCATTTTATGACGTTTGGCACCATTGATGAGATCATGTTAATTCGATGTACTCAACTGTAACTGTACATCGAAGATCAATCAGGGTTAGGGTTAGGGTTAGGGTTAGTAGAAGGAAATTATTACTTTTTCTACATGATCGTAATGATACTGCTAACATACAACAATCAGATACCCATGTACGGCCTTTGGAATGATTGCCATGCATAAGACAATAAATTATTATTATGATCCCAAATGAAACCCAACAAAAATGCTCTCATTATCAGGACTGGTAAAGAAGTCATTTCGACCAGGGCCCCATGTAAGATAATATAAGATAAGATAAGATACTTTATATTTGCAATTTGGGGTGCATACGCAGATGCACCAACACACACACAACACATGCAAGGGGGGAAGTGGCCCCTAACACAACACACACATGCAGGGTAGGGTGTCCAAACTGAATGAATTCTCTGCTTTTTCCCATCCCTGCCGACCCTCCTCCAGGGACAGCCAGGGAGCAGTGGGCAGCCTCCAACACCGGCGCCGGGGACCAATTCCAGATGTAACGTCTCCATCTTCATCATGGATGGGGACCGGCTGTTTTCACATGTTTTTAGATGGGGTTCTTTTTATAGGAGGAGACCCAAGTGAGCACGGGGAGAACATGCAAACTACACACAGAAAGGCCCAGGAGATAACCCATGGTCTGTAGAAACCCAGACCATGTCCCTTTTAGCTAATTTGACAACACTGCTGACACTTGCTACTTGGCTGCATTTATTAGGCCGACTGGTATATGATACAGGGACGCTAAAATTCATTCTTAAATATGGCACATTGGCCCCATCCATACAGACATGTGTATCATGAAGTGATAAAAGCCATCCAGAGGGCAGGTAAAGGTGCCCTTTTCAGGGTTGTAGGCATCACCTTCGTTGATGCAGCTGTCGGCCTGAGCTAGTTTGGCTGTGAAGGCAACAACTCCCTCTAGAATGGGCAGAAGATGCAAATAAGATGATGGATGACAAACTTAGTTGTTCATCGTTATCCATAAACAAACAAGAAAGGAGTTCCAAAACCAGGGGTAAAGCAAGTGTCAAAACACAAAAGTCAACCGAGAATAGGCTACAATCTTACCCTAAAAGGTAGGCCCACAAGCATATGTACAGAACATAAAATAGTATTAATGTACAATGTACAATGTGACCATTTTACTATAGGGCTTGTACATCGTGAAGTCACATCGCATGGAAGCATAGGAGCATTGGAATGTTAGTTATTGTTATTGTTGTTTTTTGGTCATTGTTTACTAATTATTTGTCATTATGGGGAGACATTGTTGTGTTTGAAACGAATGACAAATTCTATGTTTTGCACAATGTAGATAATTAGATTCAACTGTGCCTTCAAAATGTTATAGAGGCCTAGAGGTAGCAAAGTGCTCTATGTCGACTTGTTGAAGAATGCTTACAGCCATAAGAGGCTGGTGGTGACAGGGATGACTCGTATTTTCTGTGTCGATTGCACAATGCAACACACTTAAATTGATCAGCTGATAAAGAAATGTGTTGCTGCTTGTCCATCCTGCCCTATCTAACCATAATGCTGTCAGTTTTAGTGACTTGCTGCAATCAAGACCGGATGCTGGGCCACACCTCCTGATGTTCTAATAGTTTGCTCACCAGCCAGCACCGCATCACCATGGACAATACTAAATTTCTACTTTCAATTATACTTGTGTACAATTAAAATTGACAGTGTTTGCTTGTAAATACTATGTGTCTGTTATGGCACCCATTGTACTCCTAACCATCCCTGGAAGGAGGGATCCCCCACTCTGTGTTCCTTCTCAAGGTTTCTTCCTTGATGATTAAGGGAGTTTTTTCTTGCCCTCTTGGGGGGCTAGGGGGTTAGGGGGTGTCAAGTATATGATCTGTAAAGGCCTTTGAGACTGTAACTGTGATTGAGGGCTATACAAATAAAATTGACTTGACTTGTTACACTACCATCCAGGATGTGTATTCGATGCATCCAAGAAAGAAAAAAAACAATTGACTTTTAGGCAGAACGTGTCTGTTTTTTGAGGGCTAAATGAATGATGCAGGTTGGACAAATGTTTTGTATCAGGTTTTAACCACATTGATTTGTTTGGTGGTTAGATGTAGGAATGTCAGGGTCTCCTTGTTTGTTTAAAAGACTTGATCTCAGATATCAGACGACAGCTAACCAGTGTGACTACACTATAAAACTGAGGAAGTAAGTCACACAGCTGTTGCAAAAATTCCTTTCTATTCTATAATTAAACAATCCCTTCGAATTACATTCATAAAACAGAATGAAGCACGAAACCTGTGGCTTCTCAGGGCCCCTACAACAGCAGGACACAGATAGATGATGATGATTAAACTGGTTTATTGTAGAGTTGGAAAATGGTTTGCAGGCAGAGCAGGTGGTACATGCTGACATGCTAGCACGAGTGTGTGTGTGTGGTGATGGCTGGTTTAACCTGTGGGCCTTGATTGGCCAATGCACCACAGGTGTGCAGCCTCACCCAGCCCCAGAGTCTAATCAGTCTGACTCGGTCAGGTGAAGCTGCTTAAACCAGCCACCAACAACACACACTCCATACAGACAATGCAAGTTGTTTTTCTCACAGTACTTATTCGTATTCATGCATCCCACTCCATTATGAATTCCAACCATGTCAGCCAAAAATATATCACACATTTGTTATTGTCTCAGCTGTCGTGGCAATTTATGTATGAGATATTGCGTCGTGATTAAGATGAGACTTCTAAATGCATGAGTCACACACAGCAGTTGTAAGTACTAAGAATTTCATTGCATCGTGCAAAGCAGGAACATGTGGTAGATTATCGAAATATATTTGATAGCTGAGTGTAGCCGAGCTGCCAAGATATTACATAAAAGCTTTTTTAAAATAATAAATTCTTCTTCCATGTTGCTTTGATCATATTCC
>OMNO01021875.1:0-11316 GCA_900303215.1 Trachyrincus scabrus | reverse complement strand
ACACACAACACATTGCAACAGATAAGCTTAAAGACAGAAAGTAGTACAAAATGGTTTCATGTCTTGTTGATGTAATGTATAATAGGCTACATCCATATTAACATGGAAAATACATAGTTGTAGGCTACATCTACGTACTGTACATTTCCATTTAGTCATTTAACAGATGCTTTTATTCAAAGGGACTTACAAGTGAGGCTGAGAACAATCTAGAACAATAGAATCAAAATTGGAGTAACTACAAAAAAAACTTAAGAGTAGCTGTAGGAATTAGAAAGACACGTTTTATATATATACAGTATATACACTTATGTTATACTTATATAAATATGTGACATGAGAGCCACCTGTCATACCTACAGCACTGTTTGGAGAAAGGACATGAGTGGTTTGGAGTACTACGGCATGGCATGGCCCCAGCGTGGGATCCATCACCGCGTGTGGTGCCCCCACACTGGGTTCAGCACGGGGGTCTACAGCCTGTACATGACCAACGTGACGGAGAAGGACGGAGGGCTGTACACCTGCAGGGCAGAGGGCCAAGGTCAACTAATTCATAAAAGGGTCACACTCAGAGTCATCAAAGGTAAGACAATTAAAACATTTAAGTCCACTGATGGGACAAAATAATATCTATTTACAATTATTTAGTATATGCTTTTTTATTGGGAATTACAGTGATTTCAGATACGCAAGTAGGGGTTAGGCATCATGCACAAGAAGGTAGGCATGGATCAAATCCAGTAGGCCTACTTTTCTGTGATTTGAACACCTTATCCACTATAATATCCTGCCCCATATGCAGGGTTTTTCATTAATGTATTAATTTCTAGTGCCACGGTCTCCCCCGTTGCACAAAATACATACATTTAAAACAAGCCTCTTGGCTTCGCCACGGCCGCATCACCACCCCTGTTCTACATTATTTTCCAATAACCGGACACCCCAGAGTGATTTATTCCGCGTATACCAGTTACTAACAATGATTAAATATTAGTTACTTTCATCTATAACGTTATTAAAATAGGCCCAGAAATGGAAACTTCTGGTCGATAGTTCTATTTGACCGTTGTTGTTAATGTTAGTGTAGCCTTGTTGTACCCTTGGAACGTTATTGACCAATCAGAATCAAGTATTTAACAATGCTATGGTGTAAGTGTATATTCTCTCCTATGTGTTTTGTTACAGTGTCTATAGCTCCATCAGCGCCAGTGGAACGCACCGACATGGCCCTCAGTTGTAATGTGAGCCCTTGGCCCAAGGAGGCCACGATCCGCTGGAGGCTGAATGGAGAACTGATTGGGGCCCGTGAGAGTCAAATCCATGACATGGTGGTGACCTCCGCCCAGAACGTAGCCGTCCCTCAGAGTGTGCTGATGAGCAGGGCCTCCCAGAGTCTAGCGGGGAACTGGACCTGTGTGGTGAGCACTGAGAACAACAGGGGGGAAGCGACGCACCGTCTGTCCATCAGAGGTGAGAATCAAGGAATCCAGAATCCATCTCAGATTCAGATGCAGATTACTACAGATGACATATAGGAAATAGAACATCAAATACATGTAATTACAAGATACACATAATGTACAATAAGGCAATACAAATATAGAAAAATGTGCATATATACAAAAAATGTATATGTGTGTAAATAAATACAATGTGCATATAAAACATTGCATGTGTACACAAAAATGTGCAGAAGATATACATCAAATATACACAACTATCAGTGGTTCACGGAAAAAATCCAAGTAGAAATCGAGAGGTTGACTATAAAACAATATGAGATACTATTAAACAATATGTTGGTTGCTGTTGTCAAATTCTTACCCGAGCCTCTCTCTCTCTCCCTGCCTCTCAGGGATCGTCCACCCAGCCATGGACCACACCAGGGTTTATGCTGCGATGGGTTCAGTAGTCAGTCTGCCTTGCATGTTTAGTCACGGTTCGATCCCATCCGCCCCCGTCTGGGAGAAAACAAGCGGGGGATCGAACCCTCCCTCGTTCCAGCTGCCTTCCTCCTCCTCCTCCTCCTCTTCCTCCCGGAGCCCCTGGGATGTGTCTGCTAGCATCGGGGTGGTAGCGCCAGGTGACCAGGGGACCTACCGATGCTCCGGGATGATCGAGGGACGCAGGCTGAGCAGAAGTCTGCAGCTTGTTCTTTCTCATGGTGTGGATACGTCAAAAAATATGTAGATATGTATTTGTATTAACACAATGTGAATTGAACATAACATAATACATTCTGATGAGTCATTTTGAAGGAAATAGTTTAATTAGAATAATGTTTAAAATGTATTTGAAATGACTTCATGCTTTTTGTAACATTTAACATAAACATTTAACATTATTTGAACATTGATTTGCATCAATTCATAATTGTAAAAAAATATAGAATTCATTGTAATGAAACAATTCGATTTACTTGACTGTTATTAGTGTCCATTGATTACATTCTACCATAAACCACTACCATGTGTTTCTTTTTTCAGTTGAAAGCAACAGAGGAGACCCTGAGATACTGACCTGTCAGCTCAGTGATGACCGTGAGGTCACTCAATATGAATGGGTTCATATCACCCAGGACACCAATGGCGCACAAATTGTGACCTCAAAACTGCAGGAGAAGGTCCTGAGGATCAACTGGTCAACAGAGGAGAATCTGGGCAAATGGGCTTGCCGCTTCTATGGAAAAGAGGGCATGCTGGGAAATGCAACATACCTCAATGAAATGATGAGTAAGTTCATAAAATGCTTACCTTGTCTGAATAATGATTACAATTTATTTTAATCACCACATTCATAATTATAATTATGAGTGAATTATAATATAGTGGAATGTGTGTGTGTGTGTGTGTGTGTCTGTGTGTCTGTACATGTGTGCGTGCGTGTGTGTGTGCGTGCGCGGGTGTGCACGCGCGTGCGTGTGTGTGTGTGTGTGTGTCTACAGGTGGTCTGAGTGGACACAGTGACACAAGACTCTCTACCAACCTGTCCATAGTGTTTGCTCTTTGTGTTCTGGTTATGTTGCTGGGGCTGGCCTTGGCTCAGATGTGCAGAACCCACCAGATGGTAGGGTTAAAAAAATGTTTTTGTCATTATTTATTTCTCGTTGTTTTCAAAGGTACAATATATGAACACACTGCACACTGCACACTAACACTAGATGTTACATTCAGTTTATTGTCTTGAAAACATGGCTGTTGAATGAATTGTTGTTGTTTGCTGAAAATATGTTTCTTTAGGTGAGATATGTAGGGGTCTAAAATGTAATGTAATCAGCTGATTGTTACTCACCTATATGCATATTTGCATGTCTCAACTACCTAATCTTATTTCTAACAATGCTATATGTACATATCTTTACCCACAGGGTACAAGGATAGCGCAATACCCTGCGCTGGAAGCTATCATTCATGCTATGGCTCATAAGCATGGGGAGCAGGGAAAGAGCCATGATAAAGATAGGAACTTTTCAACATAGGCACAATTGATTCTATTGCTTCTAGAGGACATATTTAGCTATGCAGATGTTTTGTATATATTTAGCTAGGCTGATGTTTTGTACATATTCAGTCAATATTTGTAGCATTTATTCTAGCAGTTTTTATTCATTCTAATAATTACAAATATATATGTTTTGATTAATAAAGCATTGTTCCTACATGAATACTCATTAGTAAGCAATTCATAATCAATTATAATTAATAAGAGATTATAAGATAGTGGTTTAGCAAGCAAGCTCCAAATGCATATATGTGACAAATATATAAGAGTGTGTTTAAGTTTTGTGTGTGTGTGTGTGTGTGTGTGTGTGTGTATGCATGTAGAAATTTGGAAAACGTAACAATGCAAAAGTGCTGTACAGGGCTAAAACAATAAAACACTTAAAAACACTAACTTCTTATTTAGGCTTGTCTTAAAATGATGCATGTCCAGTTCCCCATGGAGCGGAGCTTTGTCCTGAGGGTGTGGTGGTACAGGCTGTTGCCAGACCCCTGACTGTGGAGGGAATTTAAAGGGTTAAGAGTTCCTTTATGTAGGGAGGATGTGCCGTGGGTGGATTTGAATGTCAGGAGAAAAGTTTCGAATTCAATACGGAAGGAGACGGGGAGCCAGTGCAGTGATGCCAGGATGGGGGGGATGTGGTCATGTTTCTGCACTCATCAGGATCCTGGCAGTGCTGTTTTAAATGTACTGGAGCTTCTGGAGGCCCCTGCCAGGACTCCAGATGAAGAGTGCGTCGCAGTAGTCCAACCTTGAGGAGACAAAGGCATGAACGAGCTTCTTTGCATCAGGTAAGGTCAGGGTGGGGTGGAGTTTGGCGATGTTTTTGAGGTGGACAAAATGTTTCATAGAGGTGTTTGGTATGGATGTCAAAGGCCAGGGAGGAGTCAAACTTGATGCCACGGTTGGCGACTGAGGAGAAGAGGGGGATGGCTTGGCCGGCAATAGCGAGTTGGGTTATGAGAGAGTGTTGGACTTGGTGAGTTGGGTTATGGGAGAGTGTTGGACTTGAGGTGAGTTGGGTTATGAGAGAGTGTTGGACTTGAGGTGAGTTGGGTTATGGGAGAATGTTGGACTTGGTGAGTTGGGTTATGGGAGAGTGTTGGACTTGGGTTATGGGGTGTTGGACTAAGTCAAGTACAAACTGTTTAAGTCATAGGCAGCGTCCCAGTTGAGAGCTGTTGGTGATGGAGACCAGGGTTCAATTCCTATCATGGTTGGTATTGTGAGGGTGAATGAATGAGGCTGCATGAATGGTGGCTGGGTTAGTATGAGGGTGGATGGGGTGGCTGAATGAATCCCCCCTCATTCCTTAAACATTCTCATTCAATACCAACCTTGCGTGACTGGGTTGCGTGACTGAATTCACATGATATTGTTTCCATTATGTAATTAGGTTTCCAAGGAGAGTGTCCTGGGTGGGACTTGAAACCATGGCTGCAGTGCTGGGTTCAGCACTGTGTTCAGCAGCTCTCGCCACTGGACCACAGAGCCCCACTGGCTGTCATTTGGTCGGCGGTTATAATTGACATTACAATTTACATGAGATAGTTACTTTTCTAAAATTACATTTCCATGGAGACAGCCCTCTGTGGGAATTGAACACAGGTCTGGTCGGAGGTTTTAATTGATATACAATTGATACAATTCACATGACATTGTTACGTTTTCAAAATAACAATACTTTAAGATTATGTGTAGAGCCCCATTAGCAGGACTTGAACCCTGGTTTCCAAGGACGATAGTCTACAGCTCCCTCTGCCGCACTTTCCAAAAATATGGTACGTTTCCATGGAGAATGCTACTAGTGGTACTTGAACCCAGGTCTCCAGAAATGATAACCAACAGCTCTCTCCGCTGCGCCACCAAGACACCTATGATTGGTTGGAGGTTATAATTCACATTACAATTCACATGACATTGTTTCGTTTCCAAAATCGAATCAATACGTTATGATGGAGACTGCCCTCGGCAGAACTTGAACCAGGGTCTCCAGAGCAGATAAACAGTCAGCCAAACTCAATTTATGAGCGCCTTACTCCTTTAATACTTCCAACAAATCCAGTGATTCAAATTACTCATATGAATATTAGTAAAAACTGCAAGAAAAAGGAAATACAATAATCAGGAATAACACTTAATTATACAATGAGCCTAAATAATGATAAATTAAATCCACATGATGCAAAATCAGGAACAAGGTTCCTGATTTATCCCTGGGCCTCAACACCTCCATTACACCAAAGACTCACACAAAAGTCTTTACTAATTTCTTTCTAACTACCTGAATGGATCAATCCAGCCTGTACATGTCATTTATAAATGCTTGGTTAGGCATAGATAGCCCTAACTTTAGATGAGCTCACACAAAAGACTTAAATAATGCTTTCTAACTACCTGAACAAAAGGGTTTTTAAAGCATTATCAACACATTGTAAAGTGTTTGTAAATCATTAAAGTAGAGTGTTATAAATGATTGATTCATGTAGGAACAATGCTTTATAAAAGATGAATTCAACATGAATTCACTATTTACTACTACTTTATTAATGCTTCAAAGTTGCAGTTATTATAAAGTGCTAATTATATTTGAGTAAAAATATTCATTACTTTATTATATTTTATACAAACTGGAATCATTAAACATAAATAAATTAGAGAGCAAAATTGTGAAAAATCTACAATTTGAAACAAAAAATATATTTTCTATATTTATCAATTTATACAAAACACTTATTACATATATTATAGGTACAAATCCCAATAGGTAAAAATAATACATTATTTTGTGTGTTGCTGCATTTGAGTATTTTCTAAAATTAACAACAGAAAGTTGTTACTTTACCTTTTCATCACTGCTTCGTTGAAAAGTATTAGAATCTATCGTGAGAACACACACACACACACACACACACACACACACACACACACACTTAAATAGCAGTTGGTATCTGAAGTCCATCTAGCCTAGAAAACTGGAAGATCACACCTGAATTACACCTGGCTGATTTTTGCATCTGTGAGTCCTTTGATGTTCCATGTGGTCAGCGTCCTGTTAATGTCCTCCAACATCCCCATGTCTACATTGCTGTGGTCGGTTGGCCCGAGATAATCCAGGACCTCATCATCGTCGAAGCACCAGCCTGACCAGTCCACGTTCACCTCATCCACAAAGATATGGCTGGAAAACATAGAGTGAAAATTGTTTTGATATTTATTTACATACATATGTTTCCAACCATTTGTGATAGTCTACACTATCTGAAAGATCTACAATTAAGCCATATACACAAGCAAATATTTTCATCTATGCAGACATTGGGATTTGAACCAAAAAGCTTTTGGCTGCCCCAAATCTCTGTTTTACATCCAACATATCGCTTCTTGGACCTAAATGAAGACCAACCCTCTACCTTTAAAAAAACAAACAGCAATACAGTCATCCTCACCTGTACTTCTTGTCTTCTGCATCTCCATCAACCAGCTGTTCCCTCCATCCCTGACTGACTGTGGGCACTCTGTGTCTCATCAGCTCCACCTCCCGGTCCCCATCACCCAGCGATGGGGACCCATTCCTTCCACTTTGTCCTCCTTCTCTCCGGACTCTCACTTTGGCCCGTTCCAAGAGGCCCTCCACAGGGGACATGTGTGCACGTGGGTGGTACATGTACCGAGGAGATCGCTCGATATCTGTCCTCGGCACTGCGCTAGTGGAGTTGGCGTGGAGCTCGTGAATGTCCGGTATGGAGGCACTCCTCTGTGCTTTCACAGTTTTCCTCTTCCCTGGGATTTCCTGGGGAAGCTCAGGCTCAGAGAAAGTCTCAGAGTCCGGAGAGACCCGGTTTTCATACATGTTCCAGAACAACCCCGGGTTCGTCTTCAAAGAGCCTAGCTTGAGCACCCGGTGGCTTTTGTCATTGTTCGTGTGGTTCTGGCCAAAGTTTCCTTGGATTTTCTGATTGGAGTCCGAGTCTGAGTTGGATGAAGAGTTGGTGTGTGGAGTCGACCACAGTGTCTCCGATCCTCCAGGAACCTGCCCGTGGGTCTGGGTGGCGTCTACCTGGTGGTTATTATTAGGCCTTCTTCTGCGTAACCTGGGGGACTTTAACTTTCTGGAGAACCTCCACACCTCGTCCTCCGTTGACAGGCTATGGCCAGAGTCCTTCCATATCTTATGGTCAACTAACTGGACATTGTAGCCCATCTTCATTGGCTTTTTTGTCCCGCCAATCGGTAATGATGTTAACGCAGACATTGAGTTGAAAGAGTTGCTCAGTTGATGGTCTTTGGGAGGGGAGACCGGTTCAGCGGTCGGGTAGTCTACCTCTGGGTAATTACCCAGGAAGAGATTTTGTCCCTCCTTGGGTTTGCTTCTCAAATGATCTGCTGTGTTTTGAGGCCACAAACCGGTGGCCTCATAGGACGCAGAGGGCTTATTGTGATTCCACGTAACCCTTCGCTCTTTTGACCCTCGGAATTCTACCTCCACCTCTTCATCCACCCTTTGCTTTTTCACCTGCATTTCGATCCACTCGGCAGACTTGTTTTCCTGCGGTTTACCGGGGAAGCTGCTGTGCATTGACTTGCTGTGAGGCTCTGTTGATTTGAATTGAGGAGTAAGTATTGTGGCAATGTAATTGGCACAGAGATTGGAAGGTTGAATTGGTGGCTCTAATAGCGAGGACAAACCGTTTCCGGATTGGATGGTAATAGGTTCCACAGAAAGTTTATCCACAAAGGTGTCGCCTGCTGATTGCTCAACATGTTCTTTGATAGTTTGCATGGTTTCCTCTTCGGCCTCTGTGACAGGCTTGGTGTCAAAGTGTTGGATTCTCTGGCTGTCCAACTTTCTGCTTGTTTCAGCCTCTCTGAGGGTCTTCAGTGTGTCCTATGGAAAGAGCAAAAGATACATAATGGATCTACCACCGCACACAAACACACACAATGACAATACTGTATAAAACACATACAACAAATAATATAATATACATATAACAGTATGGTGGGTCTAACCTTGGCCTGTTGAATGGTGGAGACCCATGTGGAGCAGCTCTCTGCAGTGGCTGTCACAAATATGTAGACGTTCATAGCACAGCCAAGCTCACTGACCTCCACAAGGAGAAAGGAGTCTGGGCAAAGGAGCAGAAGATTGTGCAGATATTTCATATGCTATCTGGTCAACGGTTTATATCAAAGGCATATAGTCGATTCTATCATTGGTGGGGACACAATCAACCAAGAGTTGTACCCCTAACAGTTGTATTATCGGTTACAATTATAGGGACTCTTTTGCCATCCCTCAATAATTGCAGGGAAATGCCTTTATGATTCCTAGCTATGAATACACCCCTGGTATCACTCACAGCCATCTTTCAGCGCCACACAGCAAGTGCTGTCCAAAGCCAGGGGAGGGCGAACAACCTTCAGCCTCTCTGCCTTCTTCTGGACTTTGGTCATCAGCAACACATCCGAGAACAGCAGGGCCACGACCTCCAGCTGCATGAGAGCAAGAAACCATTAGTGCCTTGATTGTTGAAGAGAAGAGACGTGCTCTGGAACTCACTGTGGAGTGTGTGTTGTTGGTGGCTGGTTTAAGCAGCCGCACTTGGTCCGAGTCAGACTGATTAGACTCTGGGGCTGGGTGAGGCTGCACACCTGTGGGGCATTGGCCAATCAAGGCCCACAGGTTAAACCAGCCACCACCACACACACTCAAGAGGAGCGCTAGCATGTCAGCATGTACCACCTGCTCTGCCTGTTCAAACAATCTCCCCCCTATCAGCCCCAGAGTCTAAGCAGTCTGACTCGGACCACTTAAACCAGCCACCAACAACACACACTCCACACTCACCTTGTTGTCTTTCCTTCCACGTATCTTCAGGTTCTCCTCCAGCAGAAGATTCCGAACAATGCGCTGCCCTACTCCCAACACCGGGCGTGTCAAATCAAAGTGGCAGATTTCTCGTACATGCTGGAAAAACACCCGTCATGATATCAATCACAGAGTTCACAGTGATACATATGTGTATTGGATTCATTCATGTATATTTGACAAAACTTGGTTCACTGTTCAGTTACTTTTATGTGACTTACACTTACACACTGACATTACATTACAACTGGTAAATCTAAAAGGTTTTACCTTGTCGATTTCCTCATTTATTCCAGGTATTTCATATCCCTCTATTCTCTGGGCAGAGATAGAGAGTGCAAGCTCTTCATCCATAAACCTCAAGTAGTCATTGATGGTCTCCAGAAAACCATTTACACTTGACAGCTAGGGAGTAGGGACAAAAGAAACGAAATACATAAATGATCCATCAGTGGTCAGAGAGACTTTTGAACTAGATCTGTTTTATTCTATACAGACTTTTGAACTGGAGTCTTTTTCTATACATATTTATGTTTTTTTGGGGGGCCTTTATATGTCCTGTGGAAGAGTGTTGAAAGAGTGAGAGGGAACGACATGGCACATAGCAGGTGGGAATTGAACCAAGACGTATTGCCTAATTGGTGACCACACTGGCAGCTTGAGCCACCAAGCCACCCCCACATCACTTTCCATTACAAGCTGGGGAGATTCTCACCATGCCCTTGATTGTCTGCTGTATGTGAGGGTCCAGCGTGTTCTTGAGCAATGCCTTGAGCAGCAGGGGGTACTTGGTGATCCTCTGGTGGGGCTTGGCCTGCATGTCCCCCAGACGCATGCGGCCGCACTGAGGGTGGGTCTCTACCCACTGCACAGACAGGACAAGACAGGACAAAACAGAGTATAGTACAGTGAAATAACACTGGAAAAGAGTGGAAAAGGTTGCAAATTCAATTCTAACAATGTATATAGAAAGTTAAATATGTTTTCTTATGACAATACATTTAGATCGGGGGTCGGGAGGGTACTATCAGCATTTAAATGTGCTTTGTATTGAGCTTTTTAAATGTGATAAATTGGAAGGGCACAACCTAGTCTGAGTCACTAAGGGAATACTGAAATGATGTAATGAGAGTGGTTTATGAGAACACCCCAGATTGATTACTCATGCTCATGTTATCCACTCGTTCTGAGTGGTAATCTGGGCCAGTGTGAGTCAGAGTGTAAACTGATGTGGTTATAATGACACACAGTCGTTTTGTATTATGAATATGCATTATTCATACCAACACGAGGGTATGGTAAACACTGCAAAACAACGATTGAAATAGAAATAGAAATAGAAATAGATTGAAACAGATACAGATATTTCATTAGATTTAGAAAGACTTTGCATATACAAACACTATGCCATATATGCATTACTTTGTGATAGACATTTAAGGAATGTGTGTGTGTGTGTGTGTGTGTGTGTGCATCATGTACCTTTAAGTAAACAAGAAAATTTGGGTTTTTGTCCATCTGCTGCCGTGCAAATTCCAACGTGTTCTCCTCCTCCCAGCAGTACGGCAGATAGCTGGCGAAACGCTCCCTGAACTGAGAGAAAGAAAGAATACAAAGAAAGAATGAACGAAAGAAAGAAAGAATGACAGAAACAAACAAAGAAGAAAGAAACAAAGAAGGAAAGAAAGTCATAAAGAAAGAAAGAATAATTCATGCAGAATTTAATTCATTAATGTATGAACATGAACCTATGGCAACAACAAAGAAAAGAGTTTGTTGGTTAAATGACTTTGCCAGACAGAATGCTATTACCTGCAAGCAGCCCGCTTCTAAACTTCTGGGGTCAAAGGGCCTCCCTGTCCTTCGCACTTCCTGTAACATGGGATAGATCACTTCCTGCCAGAACTTGCGGTGAGCGTTGAGGATTAAAGGGAGGTTGG